>JABASP010002178.1:0-22051 GCA_019776565.1 Sminthurinus signatus | reverse complement strand
CAAACAAACATGGAATGCCCAACGCCAAATAGCTATAATGGTGGACAAACCATACTTGCTTGGAAAAAAAAGCTTTTCATCATGGTTTCCTTTTTGAATGTGAATAAATTGGTTTGGTATGAAAATTCGTGTCACTGTATGGTTTTTTAAGTTGTAGTAGTTGGCTTTTGCTGTTGGTGTTCATCACGAGACTAATATGATGACGATTGACGATACATCTAGATACATCGATAATGTCACATTGTACATAATATATACATGAATCTTATATCTTCAATATATATCCATCATAAACGTTCAAACACACAGAATACAGAACACATACAGATAGATAGATAGACCATATCTCTTCAGTTTTGCACCGTACAGAATTTCAAGTATAGAGACTACAGACTGCACGTCAATATCATTGTATTATTATTATTTTACTCCATGCAGGCTATATTCTACATATTGTGCACACTAGCTACTTGCTATCAGCTGCTTTTACTCTTTTGAATTTCTATTTTCTATACACCCGAGCAACTTGCAGATACAGGTTTAAATACCATACTATTTGTGCATTTTGTTTTGTTAATGAGGTGGAAAATATGAGCATCTATTTTCAAACGAATGAGCAAAAACAACAAATTTTCATCTTTCTTTTTCAAACTTCAAAGTGTGCAAGATTTCTGAATGCCACGTTTTACACTTTTTAATTTTAAATATTAAAATGCCAACTTGATATTTAATGAGACTGTCTCATATAATGTGTTTCAAAATACAAAATACATGCCAAGCAAAGGTCAAAATACAACATAGTAAAAAGAATACAACCGGGCTTCATTTCATAATAAAAAAATACAGTTTCACCTGGAACTTAGCGAGATAATGGAAACAATCAAATTCTGGTAGAAATGTTATAACACTCTTACTTTGCATACACGGATGGAAAATTTAAGTTGTGTCAGGTGTATACACCTTTACATTGTGGTTACACAAGTCAATATTGAAGTAAGGGGAAGATTATGAAACATTTTTGGTTTCACAAGTGTACTGAGGAGTTTTAAATCTGAAGCTTACAGCCAAAAATTCATCAAAAAAAAGTCCCCCACTTTTCGAAATAAATGACATTAAATTTTTCAAGTCACTCAAACATTTAACAACAAAAAACAGTAGTAAAATGCAAACTTTACTTTTCCTTTCTCTCAACCTGTTGACCTTAAAATACTTATATTACATTCAATATTCAATTATAAATCAAGTTGATCGATCGTAATTCATAATGTACAGCATTTTTCGGAATGTATCATGTATTTATGAACTCCGTATAGTTAATTGAGTGCAAAAAAGGTAAACATTTTTTTGTCCAAAAGTGTGAAGTAAAAGAAACGCATGCACACGAAGAGAAGGGGAAGGGTCAAAAAGTTTTAATATAATATTATCCTAATTGTCATGCATTTTGTCTATAATATTTGAATGAATGAATGAATGGATGAATGATACATAAAGTATCAAGCTAGAAAAATAATATGTACACATGATACAGATACATGCCATGAGAATACATCATGACAGGTGAAACTCATGAGTGAGTGAGCAGGAAAGTAAATTAAATGCAGAACCATTCTGACAATCAACAATTAACGTATCACATTACAGTAATATGATTTACCATGTTGTATCCATTTCATGTCAAACCCTAAAAAACGAACCACAAGACTCAATATAATATATAGAAAAAAGAGGAGGAGGAAGACAAACATGAAACATGAAGGAGAGAGAAAGACAAAGCCAACTATTTTCTGAGTTCGAGGAAGAGACAAAACAAAAAAAAAGCAGTCTTTTGTCTCATTCCCTCGTTTATATATATGTATATTATATGTCTATGTACAATGTAAATCCATACCTACCATCTACTATCTACTATTATTGACTGTACATTGTACATATAATATTTGATTGAGACAAAGAATGAGAGGGAGTATTGAGAATTGATTTCCACAAGCATTCATTTTTTTTATTATTACTACCTAACCATTATACATACAACATACATGTACAGCTAGAGCATGTGTGTGTATTTTGTGAATTGTGGATGTATATGGTACTATTACTACTACAACTGTGTGTCTATATTCCTTCTGTATAAAATAAACTGAAATCAATCGACATAAAAAACAACAACAAGTACACACATCACCATCATCCTCCTCCTCCTCAAAGGAGACAAATACTGGGTTGGTAAAAGAATAATGTTGTAATAATATAATATTATTATAGTTTGTATTCTAAAAGTATGTAAAACATGATCACTAACAAATAGAATATATGCATGCATGCATCTAGTAATAATAATTTTTCTCCACATCTTGTTATATTAGATACTAGATACACGCATACCTCAAACACACTTTGTCGACAGCATTTAGGAAAAGTTGGAGAGTGTAGTGTAAATGTACACTGCTGTATACTAAAAAAAACTAAAGCTAAAACGAAAGAATCAACGAAGGAAAAGCATTCCAAAGAAGACTGTAATATTATAAGAAGAGTACAGAGTATACTAGATACTAGAGTTGAAAAACCAAGTTCAAACTTTTTTCCATGTACAAAAAGGAATTGTATTATTATGAGCTAAGACTATGCTGCTTACTCTCACTCCTCTTCTATCTCAGTATTCAGTGTACAAGTGTTGTGTACAACAAACTTGGAAGAAGAAGAGGTAATTCAGCTGAAAATGAATCAGAGGGAATGTAACATGTCAAAATGACGTTGGAAAAAAATGTTGGTTCGTTTCGTTCATTCTTGGGCTCATCCTTTTGTACTTGTGTGACTGTTTTAACGCCCGTCGATCGTCAGAGCGTGACCACGTTTTTTTCTGATGAAGTCCTTTTCATCCAACCAAAGCGACGAACTTTTATACATAATAATAATAATAATACTAATAGTAGTAGTAGTAATGTGCTGCAGATGTATGTGTATGACATAATATAATGTATAAGAATTAGTGTGTATTTGTATCTATTATGTGTTTATATATACACTGTGACATATCTTGTCGTTTTTCATTTCATGGTATCATTTAAGAATAGATAGATACGCTTTGACTTTATCACAAGTTATTTTCATGTTCAAATGACAAAAGTAACGCATGGAATCATGATTGGATTTTCCAACTTCTCTCTATAATATATAGTAAACATGTATATATTGTACATGTACACATAAAGGGTTACATTTACTGATTCAATTCTGTTTTGACTACATTTTCAATCTGTGTTATTTGAAAGAAAAGAAAATTTCATTGTGGTACGTAAAGTATCAACCTGTCGAATAAAATTCAACATCAAATTAGTAAGGAACATTATTGCCATTTCCCATTGTACTACTACTACCTACTACTATTCTTCCCTTTGTTGTTTGTTCTCTCTCTCTTTCTTAATTTCTTGATAAAACATACAAGATTTAGTACAAAAAAAATAATTTTGCAGTGCATGTGAGTAATTGTAAACATAAATAAATTAATAAATAGAACATTCATTAGGTAATTTTGTCTTTGATTTTCAATTTTGGAGACAGTGATGAGGAAATTATAAAATGAAGAAATGAATCCCTTTGCTTCAGACGGCACAAGAGAACCACGGGTGTATAATTATATTTCATCCCGTGAATTCTTCAAGTGCCATTCGAAGAAAGCGATAAAAACTGAATGGACATCTTCTTTTGTAACTTGAAACAAAACTCCTTATAACAACTTAAACAATATTGTACAAAAATGTAACAAAAAAATAAAACAAGTTAATTATTGTGCATCGTGCATATAAACTAAAGTACAAAATAACAACAATTAAATCATATTTTAAAAAAATACATTAATAATCACAATAAACATTTTGTATAAACTTATAAATTATTAGAGATAAATAATAAAAATAATAGTAAATAACATAAAATATAATAAATAATAGCAGTGATTTAGTGCTAAATGCTAGGAACACTACCGGCTTTTTAAAATGAGAAAATCCCGTTGCTCTGAATCACCGAAATAAAATAAAAATGGATTCGAGGAAGCATGAAATTTTCTCAAGTTCATAATAATACAGTATCAGTATTATTTGCTTCAAACTTATAGAGCAAATGGATTATATGAACTTTTATTTCTCAGATCATAATATCTTTCTTTTTTTTCGGAGCATTCAACTTGGAAATATGAGCCACTTTAGCTTTTAACTTTGCACTTTGTCAAGAACAAATGGTTCTTATTTTTAAAACAATAAAACCGGTAATGATCTCTAGTATTTAACAATTTAATACATTAAATGATAATTGGTATTCCAATTAAGTTGTATATATATATATCGAAAACTTGTTCTTCTGAAAACATAACACAGTTGCAATAGTGTACACAAAATAATACAAAAAAAACTAGTGACAAAAATCCTAATGTACAATAATAGTGCCATACATACAAATAAATAAATCTATAAATAATAATAATAGAAATAAATGTAAGTTACATAATAAACATTCATATTCAAACTTAAAAGTAAAATAATTATTATGACAAGTAAAAACACAAGTAAATGGTTAAAACAAACTAAAAGTAAAACCAAAAAAACTTAAGAAACTAAATTCTTATTTCATAAGAATGGATTGTTGCCTGGTTTTATATATTAAACAAATAAAACAAACAATAATTAAGCTAATAGGTTATAAAAATCAATATCAAAAATTTTGATAGATAAAATAATAAATTATGGTATATTTTTAATACTTAAATATTTAGTAACACCAGTGAATCAAAGAAACAATGGGAATCAAGAGAGAAAGAGAGAACAAAAAAATGCTTTGAAAGGGCAGTATGACTTTTTCAGAGTAGTAGTAGTAGTACACAGTAATCAAGTGGAATATTTACTAATTGTGATGGAACGACGATGGTTGATATATTAGTATATTAGTCAGAAATGAATGTTGATGAGTTTTGGTTGGACTCGTGCACTAAATACTAATATAATAATAATAATATTTTAATTCTAAAGAATTGAACTCATCGTCAGGAGGTATAGGATACAACTGATGATAGAGATTGAGCGCCAGAGAGAGAGAGAGAGAGGATGAAAGAGAGGTAGAGAGACTTGAAAATATAACAGTGCTCTGAGTTTCATCAGATAATGAAATTAAATGATTATAAGAATAATAAACACATAATACACGCACACATTCAAAAATCATGTACTACATAACGTATTATGATGATGGTGTTGAATAGAATAGAATTCGATCGTATATGTGATATTGGAAGACTGTCTACAAATTCTATTATAATTTATAATACACTGCACTCATTTGATTAAGGATAAACTTTATTAGTATTTTAATAATTTCATAATGTATAATATATCATGACTAGTAGTAGCAGTAGTAGTAGTACAGAGTACAGTTGACAAGTACGAGAGTATTGCATTTTTTCCTCTCTTCTTCTTTATGAGTGTATACTGAGAAGCTCCTAGTTTTTTTTTCTCTCTCTCTCATTCCAACATCTACATAAACACACGCACATACACACAGAACATAAAATAATAATTCACATGTACCATGAGGGAAAAGGAGCAGAAGATAATGTGTATATATATATATATATATATGCATGTTGAAGAGATAGGACGATGAGAGAGACAGGCACAGCAGACGAAGCGTCACTATTCTTTCAACGCTAACGTAAACCTAACCTATTGTATAAATTCAACTATCATAATAATAATGTCAGCATATTTTACATTTCATTGTCATTTGATAATAATTTTTATCACCTGATAACCCTCTGAATGCTCATTACGTCTATTATATTATTATAGTCAAGTTTCTGATTCATACAATTGCAATAAAAATGAGAGGTACAATTTCCTTCAAACACACAAACTATGTTATGTATCTTATCATGTATTGTATTGTATGTAGCGTGTATATTTAGATTGTTGTTTTTACCTCAACATAATATTGAAAACAATGTCTCTTTCTCCATCCTGGTTGTATGAATTCCGTGTACAATTGAAAATTGTACAAGGAAAATATTTTGAAAACACTAGCTATTTTCTGCCGAGTAGGAGAAGAGACAAGAGAGAAGATGAAAGGTTAGGATCAAAAATCAAGTTTGTTCAAATAAAATGAATTGCTTGCAATTCAGTATTATGATTGATCAACTTTTTGTTGCAAAGTATGGTTTTTACAAAAAAAAAAAACGAAATTGATGAGCATTAAATTCTTTGACGGCTATTCACTATTCAGTTCTCCAAAATAAACAAGAACAAATATTCTCTCTCTCTCTCAACCTGGTAGTTTATGTACACGGGACACATTTTCTTGTGACTAAGCTACACTGTATCCAAGATTCACCTTGTTAGTATAATAATAATATTATAATATATCTAACATCTACCATCAAAGTAATCTAATCAACGTCCCTCCCTTTGTTACAAAAAACAAAGAATCATATGTACATAAGTTGACTTTAACTACTTTAGGGTATCGCACGAGGTACGAGGTTTATCTTCAAGTAATTAACTGTTAGACACGGGTGATTGAAGGAATATAGAGAGAGAAAGACAATATGCTGGTTTGAGTATTATAAGGGGACTGCTCGAGAGAATCAGAAAGGTATTATTATTATTATTACAGTGAGAGAGTAAAACGGAAGACTGGGAACTTGAAATGATTTTTTTTATTCCTTCAGTGAATAGTGAATACTGCATACATGAATCTGAATATACTGCATACAGTATACTGTACATAAAAAAAAGTCGCTTCAAACATGAATCACATTAAAATCACTACTTCAAAATCCTGCTACATAACATTTATATAATGTCTGAAAAAGTACATTGGAAGACAAAAAGATTGAGGGAAAAGAGAATGAGAGAGAGGCCAAATGAACTAAAGCATTCCCACGAACGGGAAATTTGCCTTCCAGTCAATTTTTCTCGGCCCTGAAATATCACTTGGCCACTTCCTTTCTTTATAAGAAGAACTAGAGAGGACATACAGACAAGACACAAACCCTATCTGACTCGTACGAGTATTCTACTAGAGAGAACTCACCTCAGTCATTTTATATTCATTCCAGTTTTCTTACCTCGCATAAATAAAATAATACCATTTGGTTATTTCAGATGCCGAGAACCTACAAAAATGTGTACGAGAAACGAAAAGTTGCTGCTACACATATAAAATCAAGAAAGGAACATGTTGGTGTGCAGATATTCAACATTTGATTTCGATTCATTCATTCATATATATTTTATATACTTAGGACATTTAAATCACTATTGAGCCCTTTTTTTTACTTTAAACTTGTCTACATTTCATTTCCCATTACACGACTATTGTCTGTATTCAATAGTTACTAATTATTCTTATTACACATTACAGCAATTAGTAATGATTTAACCTTTTTCCTAATTTTTTTCAGCATTCATATGCCTGGTGTTTCTTCCACAAATATTTGATAGAATATCTTGTACTAATTTATAGTTTGAACAAAACATTTTTATAACTTTACTCTCTAGAAACTGTTCAAAATTTTGCTACACGTCTCACTATAACATAATAATATATTTTTAAATATATGTATTATGTGCATAGAACTAAAAGAGAACTTAAATTTTCCATGAACTTTGGATTATAACAAATAAATAAACAAATCTCATTGAATACCCTGTAATATTAGATATATATACAATTTTATGACTTTTCTTTCGTCTACAACAAACTTGGTCTAACTGCATGATGATATCATAATATTGAACTATTACACTTTTATATTTCATGCACACCTTCTTCGTTGTGGTCGCCGTCGTTGAAAAATTCCGCATACACATACAATCGTTTTCATTCATTCATTTAATGTCTCACAGTCGTAACATTTATGGTATAATACTCAAGTGCAGATACTGTTAGTTATACATATATATATACTTAATACTTATAGCCTTCGTATTATTATTATTATGTAATACGATTATTCTACATCCATCAAAAAATATTTTGTAAGTGAATATATAATTTTATTACCATACATGACTACCATTAATATTATTATCATTATTATTATGTTAGAGAAAAACCTAGACTTGATATTCTTTTTAACCATCATCATAAGTCTACAAGTCTACATAGTCTACTGTACTCTTATTATGTCATTTAAGTATGAGAAATTGTTTCAGTACATAATTTATGCCTGTATAATATAATGTGTAAGGGAATTGAGGGTAAAAATGCTCAGTTTTATTGAGCATGGAGTGTTCATTAAGTTTTATACATGGTAACTCTAGTGTTTTATCTTACAACAGATTTTTTTTTTTCAAAAATTACAATTAAAATTTATTGATGACAAAAAAAATTTGTTCAAAATTTAAAAATTATGAACGATAGTAAAACTTCAGTACCAAGTTTCTCATAATTTATAAAATTATGAATTATTTTCCTAACGTCAAAAGTAATGACTTTTTGAACAAATTGATATTGACTCCATTGAAAATTGAAATTGGTATTCAGTATTCAGTTAATAAACTTTACTTGGTCGTTTAGTCAAAATAAGCTGAAATACTTTAGTTATAGATAATTGCAATAAAACGAAGCAGAGAGAGTAATTATTATACCTACTGAATATTTTCGCCTACAATTCCCTTACATTTATTATACGTCTATCCTTTATCCTAACAAAACTGGAAATCGAATCCATCTAGAAAGAAAGAAGAAAAAAACACTTAACTAAAGGTAGTCGTATACGTGAAATGTATGTATCTATATGTATGCATAGAGTATAGTACTATTGTAGTTACCAGTAAGACCGGAAGTGCAGATGTTACATAGAATTATCCTGTACTTCCACCTAACCACTACTACTACTTATAGCCTGGAGCTAAAACTTTGCCGTGTTTATCGTTACTTGGCTCTCTTTTCCTTTCTGTAGTCAATCACATTTCATTACAAAACAACCCTAAAGTAAGTAAGTTTAAAGTATTAAAATACACACTACAAGTCTGCATGAGTGTACAAGTGTAGCACCGAATAAAGAAGAATGAGAGCACAAAATTAAACTTGACTATTATGAATGAGACTGGTACTAGTAATTCTATAACATTGCTCCTTTTCTGAGAAAATCAACAATGAAAAAAAAGAAAACTATACAGTATTTTGTACCACAATGAAATAATATTTTTCTTCTGAATAACTTATAATAATTATTATTGTATAATGTTTACTATACTAAAAAAATGATTGGAACCAGAATTTTTGCAATAAATATCTATAATATATATTATATAAAATGTATTCAAATTTTGAAACCATTAGTAGACCATTGGTAGAACCAGAAACAAAATATTAAAATAATAAAATGTAATTTTAACTAAATTAAGAAATTTTAAGATTACCGTTTAATTCCAGTGACTGATGATGATCAAAGTTGAGTAATATATTTTAAAAACCAATATTAACTTCCTTCTTTCTTTTTTTTTGAAAAATGGTGGTGCTGTTTTTTTTTGTATTTCATACATAGATTTCCATCTCATCTCAAAGGAAAACAGAAGCATAAAACTACGAGTTCATACTTCATGGTTCATGAATGAAAAACGTCAATGACACTTGTTTGTGGTGATGGTGGTATGTTCAGCTTTAGAGCTTCACAAGAACGATGTTTCAGAGTGAGGGAGGAGAAAAAGAGAGTGGAATACTAAAAGGATAGAACAGGAGACAGGAGAGTGAGAGAGAGAGAGAGATACAGATGGGATAAGAGTTTTGTTATTCTGGTCGTGATGATGACAATGTATATATCCATTTTTATGTTTCCAGTAACAGCCTGCAACAAAAAAAATGTTTTCATCCAATTCTTCCAGATTTTCCAGTCATCCTGTAAAAACTCTCGTCTTTCTGGAATAAATAAAAGAAGAAGACCATATGTTTATATTAATCTATATAATATATTGTATACTTATCATTAGTATTTAAATTCATATTTTTCTCCAATCCCACATTTTTATTGTTTTTTTTTTAAAATTGATTTAAACAAAATGAAATCCTCCCTCATATGAATGAAAAAACCTCTAATTGGATTAATATTACTATTGTTGTTGTACCTAATTACTCACTCAATCCTTAAAAACAATATTCACAACAAATAATAATACTTCACGCACTATGTGTGTGTGTGTGTGTGTTTATAGGTAGTTAATCAAAATGATTCTTTTGAAATCCACCTAGCCGAAACAACCCTAAATGAAATACCACTGACAAAAATGGACGATAATAATATAAAGTACAAATTACAATAATATATATATTATACTTTGTGTTTTGTGGTATGAATGAATAATGTAAAAAAAACGGAAACTGGATTATACAAGAAATAAATTGAGTGAATAAGTATAATAAAAAATAAATAGTATTGCCACTCTTACTATACTTACTACATATTTGTGTGATGTGTCTAATAACAGAGTGAATAAAATAGTAAAAAACATGGACTCTCTTCTTTCACTCTATTTTATGTCTCTTGGTTGGATTAAATTTTTTTTTCTCTCTACAGGAGTGTGATATCTGCATCTCTGGAAATCACTGACGAGTGAAGAGAAAGAGAGTGCTTTATCATCATACTATGTGTGAGTATCTATTGTATATTGTATGCATAACATACAAGTATCACACTTTTATATATGTACATATTTATAGATGGAAGATACTGAGTAAAAAGATGCGGATAATGATACACATTATACAATAATATTATTACTATTACTATTACAGTTTACAATAATATGTTTTATATTTTTAGCACTGTGCACGAGCGTATTATAAATATACATACAACAGAGATAGATCTAGATGGATTGATTGTTCAATCGAAGAATCTGTTGGTTTCATAAACACACACATCTGCACATAGTATATTATAATAGTTTTTTTTTTGAATAATTCTCTTGTAATATGATACATATTATATATTATGTACATGTACAGGAATATTAAAATAAATATATAAAATAATATATATACATGGAGAGAGAGACTGAGATAGTTTCATCGTGGATACAAATGATTAGTGCAAACAGGAAAGTGTATTTCACCTTTTGCTACTGTTGTAATACATATATAATAAATTTAATAGTTAATAGTAGTAGAGTAGTAATAGAGCTAATATATGACGACAGAAAAGTAGCTATCTATCAGTCAGGGAGCTACTATTACTATTACTACTCAGGAAGAACTCATTATTGGAGAGAGACGAAGAGAGAGAGGACATATATATACAGGATTCTATCAGTACTGTCTGTATTCTGTTTATATATATATGCAGACACAGGTAATAATGTGTCTGATGAAGTAGTAGTCAATAATACCTTGGTATATTATATTATGTATACATATGTATAATAAAAGAGACAGAGACTGTCATTTGAACAGTTTTTTCTGCTACATACTATAATTTTATATACATATTATATTATTATATATTCTACTCTCTTTCTCTACCCCTCACTACTTCCAATTATTATTATGTAATTGTACAGATACATATACAGATATATTATACACATCTATCTAGATGAATGTACTAAATAACACAGTAAAATACATATGAAGATACATAAATATGTCTAGCTATGTTTTTTTTTTATATTACATACTTATGTGTTTGTAAAACAGAATACAGAATACAGGTAAAATGCTTCTTCCGACCAACTAACTATTCGTTCATATATTTTTTTTCTCTTTCTTTCTTTCTCTCTTTCTGTGTGTAGCTCTCTGCAGATACAGTTGATAGTTAGCATGCATGCAGACTTTATTTCATATCATGGAATGATCACCAACCAACCAGTCTTTGAAATATATAATAATATTATATACACATAATACATAATACTCTAGCTAACTCTTACAAACACAATACAATAACACCACCACACATGCACTATTTTTCCATAATACAATATATATACTTATTATATTATAGTGATAATAATAATAATAATAATATTTTTACTGTATCCGTCCTTTTTTCTCTATCCTGAGATAGTTCTCTACCTAGTCTGTTTTATGACGTACATATAATATCAACCTAGTATATATAGTGTATAGTGTAGTATAATATTATTATTATTATTTGCTCTTTTTTATTCTTCCAACATCCCATCGTCCTCATCATCACCGTTCTGAATTAAGTATGTGCTGGTAACAGTAGTAATACTATTCAATTGCAAGTATTGAATTGAAAGAGTTCATTTCCATTTGTACTATCTCTTACAACAATTGCTAGTATACACATTTATGATTAATACTAAATACTAAAATTATGATTTAACTATTTCATTCTACAAGAAAAAAAAATCTAAAAAAAAAATCAAACGTAACCAAAACCAATGAAAATAAACATAATATTTTCAACATATAAAATTATAACCATTTAATAATAATGAATAATAAATAAATGGAGAAGAGAATGATATTATTATTATACAAACTTACAAGAGAAGATGGAAAATAATCAGGATTTCAATAGAAAGAAGATTAGGACTCAAAGAGTATAAAGAATAAGATCCACCAAAATATCTTGAAAATATGTTGACTTGTTCTCAGTCTTGCTTCAAATTTTCTTCCGTTTTCTCAACACTTTTTTTTTTACAAAATATTTAAAATATTAGATATTATAATTCGAGTAATAAAATAAACTATGTAAATGTTCATGTCCTATTTTATTTACTCATTTTATTTACTATTCGAAATTCAGATTTCAGAAAATGGAAAATGAACCGACAAAAAACCGGACTGAAACTTGAAAACCAAAATTTTGATTTTCTTTGTTGATGTGATTTTTTTAAAGGAAAGTTGCACGATCAAGATGACGTTAATAAAATATATAGTAAATAGCTTTTTTTTCCTTTGAGATGACGATCTGGTTTGATAAAATATTATAATGATGATGATGTTGAATGTTGAGTCAACTAGATCAAAATATCAACTTGATTTTCGTGACAGAACATGATTGCGTGTGAAGTGTTTTTTTTTCCTGATGTTAAAATTTCCACTTTTCCATAAAAAAAAACAAATGAACCAGGAACAGACGACATGAAGAATGAAGAACACACACTTTGTATAATTATTATTGGTAGACACTCACCACAATTTCCAAATATGTAAAATCAAAAGGTTGAAAGTCAAAAAAATCCAAAAATTAAAAGACCGACGAGCAACGAGGTAAGCACACTGCAAACTGCAAGAAAATGAACGACCCTACGAAAATTGAAAATTCCTTATTTAAAAAAAAACGTACGATGGGGAATATTTTTTGTATTTTGTTTTGGAGTAAAATTGGAACAATATGTGTTAAAAGTTACTTTAGCTAAATAGTTTTCTTGTTAGGTGAACTTTAAAATATTTGATGTGAAATATAAAATGGACAGCAAGAGAAGAAAATCGTTACTAGAAACTGGAAACTGAAAATTAAGAGCGGAAAGAAAAAGACAACTGCTCGGAAGCTAGCCACACAGAGAATGTGGAATCAACATTATGTTCAGGTGTATTGTATTGTGTGGGAGGTATAGTTTATATCAAGGGATATCTGAAGTTTTAAAACCCCCATTTCAGATTCTCTCTCTCTCTTTTTTTCCTTCATCTTTTATACCAAGTCCATTTTATGTGATTATCATGTGACGACGACCAAGTAAAACCCACTATACTATTAACCAGTCACTACTACTACTACAAACTACAAACTCTAGTACCATTACTACTACTACTTACTACTTATAATAATAACATACTGAAAACTACAGTTCCATGAATTTCATGATGTCGTATACATAATAGTAATAATAATATGTCGTCTTTAACATTGCCATTTAGATTTGAGATTGAGTTAGATTATAAATAAAAACTGGTAACTATTTATGTTCACTACAAAGTACAAAGTAAATACCTAATACCTAAAATAGTGTTAGATCTTTTACCTTGTGCATAAATAAATATCCTACATGCAAAATGTATGATGGAGTAAAATGTAAAATCAGAAGCTAAATCTAAATCCGAATCCAAATTTATTGTTACATGTGTATGTACAATGTACATATTTACCCGCATGTTCGAAATCATAATATAGGTATAAATAAATACTCATGTACAATTTTATAGTTATAAATCTACATAATGCATCATTTTATATATATAAATGATGTCTACCTGCACGAGTATGTATTTAAGTAAGTTTTACACATGTATGTATCATAATATACACTATACACCGGTAAATAAATTTTCCAGAGTTGGGGGTCCAAGAAGAAATTAGAAAATAGGTATATGTACAATATGTACAACAAATAAAGTGTAAAACAAATATAGAATTCACATGTATCTAGTATCTAGTTTGAAACATTATGTAATAATATTTTACAGGTAGGATACAGGATAAAGACCAGTAGTGAAAAAAAGTGTAGTTTTTTTTTTTAGTTTAGTTTAGTTTATTTTACTAGTGCATAATTGACGCAATAGACCAATATTTTATTATTCAAATCTCTCCATCTTTTTCTGTCCCCTATTCCTTTTTTTTCTATTCACTTTTTTACTACTATTACTACTACTACTTATTTAAGTACTACTTGTATATTATACGTGTACCACTGTTGGCTACTACTTAGTACTTATAACTTATACTCCTGTACATAAAATGAAATTCACTGCCGCAGTCAATGTTCTCGTCAACGGACAAGAAACTCATATTATTATATATATTCATGGAAAAAAATCTCAAACTATATCATAGTTATATAGAGTATTTTTTAAGACTGTTTTAGAGAGTCACACACACATAAAATCCATACATACTACATACATACATATGTCATACATACAATCTACCATTGTTAATTATTCACCACTATTAGGTTTGAAATCTGAACCTGAGGGAATAAAAACTATTAGACGTCACAATTCACAATATGGAACATTTTTGTACAAAAAAAAATTTGCCAAACTTGAATAGTTTATGTAGCGGTTGTTTGTTGTTTCCTCTCATGTCTCATCTATAATTTATATGTACATGTTTGCTCATGATATAAAAAGTATGTATGCATGTAATACCTATTAAAATATGAAGGCACTACAAATTTTTTGTTGAGATATTACAAATGGTTTTATCAAACGGTATACGATGTACTTACAACTTACAATATACATGGAATAAATAAACAATGAGACAAAAATGTCGCCATCATTTGGACAATTTAATATTTCCTAAACTCTTCTCTCTTTTTTTTGGGTGTTTGGAAGTTTGGAAGTTTGGAAATGCCCATCATAATAGTTTTTTTCATTAAAAATTGTAGTGGAAACATAATGACTAATAATGACTAGGGAAAATATAAAATGTAAAAATGTAAACCATCCACAATTTCATGTGTCTCAGTATTCATTGTATATTGTATAGTGTGCGTAATGACAATGGCAATGACAGTGACACTGACGTGTTGTATATTTATACCTTTGAATTTTGAAAAAAATTGAAAGTATTTATATATTAAACATTAAGTACTATAGACAATAGAGCCTCCGTAATCACTGGAGCTCTAAGCTTTGAGCTGACTTATGGGTTAATATGCTTTATGCTTATACTTAGTGTCACACTCAATGGTCATTACCCATCATCATGTTTGACACTCAACACTCAACACTCATCTTCACAGCTTTTAAAGTCAAATTATATTTATTTTACTTTAAGAAATACTTTGGACATTGGACACAGCAAGTATTAATGACAAATGACAAAAACTAATGAGTAAAATCAAGTCCAGTTTCAAACGTATTTATTATTAAATATAATAATAATTACTCTTACTGTTATAATGAGAATAAGGAAAATCACACCCAGAGTTCAGAATTCAGAAGAAGTGTAATATATCATATGTATTTTTGTATATATGCTTGTCTACAGTCTACAGTAGTAGGTAGTAGGTGTGATAACCATGCTTTCGACTTTAGACTTTACAGTATTAAAAATCAATAGATTTGTATCATCTCCACACGATCATTACTACAAAATACATGTGTACAAAGTCCAAAACAAACGGTGTGTGTAGTGTGTAGTGTGTAAACAACGTACAACAAACAACATTTTTTCTCATTTTTGAAAATCTATATAATAATATACTGAGGCCTTTTACCTTTTACTCTCCTAGATATATGTACATAGAACATAGATTGAGTTGACAGTCCCTTCCCTAGATACTAGATACATACATAATGTGTACATAAACTTTTTGACGTAGTGACTTTATACTTTATATGACTTTTCTATATATGTATATTTACAAGTACCCCATGTGTACAGCATATAATACATATAGAAAGGGAGAGGGAGTGAAGAGTGAATGAGAGACAAAGGAATTACACCATGCACAATAGTATCTCAGTATATATAGTGAAGGAGGTCTGGATTCTAGAGTCTAGAGTCTAGAATAAAAAAAAAGAAGAACGGAAGGTAAATTTGTCATGATGATGATGATGGTGGGGAGAAAAAAGGTTTGAGCCATGCTGTTACTGCTACTGTTACTACTATTGCTATTGCTATTGATGATGATGTGGATCATGATGATGATAATGATAATACTGATGATATTTATATTAACGTACTAAGCTGGAGATATCCCCAGTCAATACACCATCGCCCTCCCAGAAAATGTACTTGTTTTTTTACCTAGTCACTAGACACTAGACACTACACACACTACATAGAATCACTAGACACTAGATACTAGATACAAAAGGGAATCTTATAATTTACATATTAAATGAATAAAATACATGGACATTGGACATGTACAATGTACAATGACCGATTTTCACATTTCCAGATTTACAATCCACAATACACCGGCCGGTACCTAACAAAATTAAGTGGCAAATTTACATGTTTGTTGTTCACATGTTTGTTGTTTGTCCATTTCATTTCATTTTCAATTAAAATGTTTAAAATTTAGAACTACTATTTATAGTATTTACCTTTGATTCTAAATTATATTCTATTCTAGTAAAATACAAAATAGAGAAACAGGACGGAAAACCTGGAACCTAATTACAAATTAAATGAAGGGAAAGGGAAAGGGAGAGAAAGAAGTTAGAAGGTAAAAGGTAGAACATGAAATGATGCAGTGAAAATATCGATAAAGCCAAACTTGAGAAGAAATGGTGCATTGAGAATTGAGATGGTAGTTTTGGTTTCGGATTCCGTGTTCCGTGTTCGACAACGTTGAAGAGGGAGACGGGAAAGAAAGAAAGGGAGAGAGAGTACAAGAAAAGACCAAGGAAACACAGTTAATGGTATAGTGTATTTAGTCCTTTTCCTTTGTATTTTGTATAGGTAGTTTCTAGATTCTAGATTCTAGTTTCTAGTTTGTAATAGTCGTTCCATCGTCCTTTCATCAGCGCAGTTGCAGATACTGGCACTGGCACTTGAATTGGAATTGGTGCTCTGACAAATATTGAACTTGTACCACACTTTACGAATATACATGATGCATAAGGCCAGCGTACAAGGTACTACATACATATATATTATGTACTGTACTACTACTGCTATATCTTCAAATATCCATTCTACATCCTCAACTTATCCTTTGTCGTTATGTCCCGTATCTGTATTCCTTACAGTAAATCAATGTTAGCTGAGTACACTTTACACTTTGTACACAGTACACGGAGCCATTCTTTTCTTCTGTAACATGTTTATAAAGTGGTCCAGACACGTACAACGTACAGAGTAAAGTGTACAAAGTATTTACTATCTACACATTACACATAGGAAAGGAATGAATGGGGATGGTGGAAGATGAAGTAAGAAAGGAGATATGTGAATGGGACAAGTTAAAGAGATACATGTATCTTATATGAACTAACAGCCAACAAACCAGCAGCTTACTTCTCTCTCATTCTCCTCCTGTCTCAGCACGCGCCCTAACAACTAACAACTTACAACTTACAAGTAACAACATCTTCCTTATTCATTCATTCAATAGAGTAAAAGGCTAAAGACCAAGAAGAAGAAGAATACCAAATCCTCTTTATCTCTTCATTTATATTTATGTATTCCGTCACTCCTGCTCTGACCAACTTTCAACTCACCAATCACAAATCACTCGACACTCAACACTCAACACTCAAAGCTCTCCAGTGTTATGTTATCGTATATGTAGCGTGTAGAGTGTAGAGTAAAGAGTCTACACAAGAGATAGGCAGATAAAGACTTCCCAAGTGGAATTGAATCAGTTTCCTTGTTTTACATCTACATGGTTTATACATGGTGTATTATAGCCTAACTACTCACTCTTTTATACTTTTAATTTATAATACATGAGCTTCAATCTTGAATCTCAATTCTCAGATCAGATACAAAAAAAAAAACCGGCCGGCATTTTCTACTCCCTCTTCCTCCTCTACTTCTCCTGTTTTACGTTTAAAATTTAAATATGTACATATAATTATCCTTGTACAAACTGACCATCTGACTTTATGTTGTGAGCACAACTACAACAAATATCTATCAAACTGACCACTTACCAAAAAGCCCAAGGGGCTTTTCCAATTTCAAAACACATGGACAATGAATGAACAAATGAATGAATGGATGGATGAGGAAGAACTTTGTAGTGTGTAAGTGTGTAAACATGTGTAATTAACAAGACTGGAAAAGTACACTAATCCATTTGGAATCTTTTTGGTACTTTGGTACTTTGGAAAATTCTCAGCCTTTTTTTGAAAAAGAGTCTGTAATTGATGATATTTTTAATTATACTGTAAAAAGTAATTAACGTGCGTAACCTTAGATTACAGAAGAAAGCAACTTATGACTTGTTTCAAGAAATCAATGATCAATCAGGGATCAAAACGAAGGTCAAAGTGAGATATAAAAAAAATTAAAATTTTAACTGTTTATAATCTGTATTATCGACATTTGTACTACGTAAATCGAAATGCAGTAATATAAAGTCAAAGTCAAATTCAAATTCAAGGTACATGTAGAAATGGATGTGGGGAAAGGAAAAGCTACAATATAAAAAACTCAATAGTAAAAACACATGATACAAATGCGAGTACAGAAAAGGAAAAAAGGGAAGCAGATGAGTTGGCTTTCTGCTTTGTGGGAGGAAGACACACAGATACAGACACAGTCCCAGACAACACATAAAATACCCTTCCGACTCGTCTCTCTACCTATTCCTATTTCACATGTAGTTTGTAGTTTCTTGTACAAAAAAATGTAACAGAAACAGAACAAAACAAAACAACCCCTCCACACCTGCCTCTCTGCTCTCTATTCTACACAAAAATCGACATCCTAATAAAAAATCCGAAAAACAGCGGCTCTTGAATCATCTAAATTTGTGATACTTTTTACCACCGTGTTAAAAAAGATAGATACCACACAAATATTTAAATTTTCAACAAATTCTTGTTGCTAAATTTTTTTTTCAGTATCTTTTAATACTTAATTCAAAAAATTGAATACAGCACTAGGAGCTATGAGTATGATTAAATACTTATGACTATCCCAAAACTAGACGAGCGTTGATTATGATGGATGTTTTGATTAAAAATTCAAGATCTGTTATTTACCTTTCATGTTTTTCTGCTGCTACTGTGTGGCTTCTGCTTCTGCAAGTCCTCTTTATGATTACTGACTTTTGAATGTTTTTAAAGTTTCTTGAAAAAAGACGAACGCATTGTCTTGTAGATTGTAGATTGTAGCACTCGACTTGATCGTAGTCCATTTCTTATAAAAATCCAGTTAATCCAGGCAACTTTTTTCTCCCTCTTCAAACTTGTACACTAGAATCAGAATCAGAATCAGATAAATGAAAACGGCGTCACAAATACAGAATACCTAATTTTATCTTATCTGCCGTTTCAACTTTTAAAAAATGGAATTCCTAATTTTGATAATGTTAACAGCAACGAATTTATTTCGGTTCAATAATTCTGTGGACGTTCAAATAAAGAAAGGAGAAAGTAGAGTGTGAAAAAAAGGAAAGTGAATTTTTATTTGGATTTGGATTTGAATTCGGACTGGATTAATTTTATGGTGTTGGAAAAGCTGGAAAGTTGAAGGAATGAAACTTTGGGTATGATGTAGTATATAATTTTGTGTGGATGGATGGACGGGTTGTTTGGTTTGGTTTGGTTCGGTTCGGTTTTGGTGTCGTCGAGCTCGTCGGTAAAGTAAGGGCGGTCGTTAGTATTGTAGGGCTGGGGAGAGCAAGTTATAACTGGTCTACAGTCTACACTCTACAGTCTACAGAAACCAAGAAAGAAAAGCATAGTGTGTACATTGTACAATCTAAATGGAATAGAGAAAGAGAGAAAGAGAGAAAATTGGTATTAAGGAATGGAAGTAAATGGGGACTGGCTGACTTTCACCGTGGTCGTAGTCATAATAGCATAGCTTGAGTTTTACTCATGTCTGTCTGCATTCTGCATACATAATACATATTACACATACATGCATGATGTACATTGTAAATGGTCGTATGTACTAGTAAAAGTTGTATGTTGTATGCTTGTTCGTCTGTCTACCTGTACAAATGTACATTTACCATTTACCATTTACAAGTGAGCGAGGAAGCAAGAAAAGGAGAATAACAGTGTACGTACTTCGTACTCCGTACAGAATAGAGAACATGAACGTAGAAATCCAACTAAAAATCCAAGGCTAAGCTTAAGAACTTTGGGTGATTTTGAATTTTGAATTTTCCTCCTATTTCCTTCACAACTATACCCCAAAAACTTGAAAAGTTCCTATTTTTGTATTTTTATTTTGGGTATTTTGAGATAAAAAAAGGAACAATTTTAATAAGAAAAGACCCCCTTTTTTTTCAAAAAAATATATAAAAATTCTCAAGCTTGGGTTGTGGCTGTGAAACTTGCGATTTGAGATTTGAGATTATTTAATATATTTTATGAGCAAGGACAATGAAACCAAACCATGGAACGATGGGACCATGGAAACCAGTCCGAGTTGTCAAGTTTAGCTGACGGAGGGGCTTTTCCAGCTTTTCCAGCTCAGGGAATGTTTTGCTACATGTTACCATGGAAGATTTTGGACGAAGATTGTCAAGTTTGGCTGTTTAAATGGAGATGAATGGGATGATTGCGTGCACATTGGGAACTCGAGGTATGAATTCACTCTGACTCTATAGCTTTCCTCTCACTCTCTACTCTCTACCTATATCATACATATTACAGATTCTGTTCTGTATTCTGTACATACCAACAACATTGAGTAGTCGGCATTCGAGACATTCGACATTCAGCATTCATCAGCCAACCATGTAGTGAGTGCAGAGTACAGAGTACAGTAGTCAGGTTTATAATAGAGTAGACGGAATACAGTAGAATGGAGTGGAAAGGTAAAATACAAACTGGAAACACCCCAGCATAATAACACCAATCCTATCTAATACTAATACTAATATGTACGAATACGACTACGACTACAAATGTACAATATACAATATAACGTATGCTTTGTACATTTATGTTATTTCTATCGCCGTTCCGACTCGTACTACAACTGAATGTAGTATGTAGAATATGTAGACTGTAGACATGCTGGGTTATGGGAAACAAACAATAGAAAACAGCAGACAATCTTATATAAAAAGCCAGAACAGAAAACAGAGAACAGCATGTATGTAAATTATATATTGTATATTTTGTATATATACGTTCAGTGCTCAAGTACACATAATAACAGTAACAGTAAAAGTAAAAGGTGAACTTCCAACTTCCTACCAACTCCAATTTGAGGGAAAGCTAAACACTAATGCATATACTAGAAACAGAGAAAGAGAAAGAGACAGACAGAGTGAGAGAGAGAATGCAGACGTACAGCAGACCGGGGCAGGGACAGCCAGAATGTTGGAAAATCAATAAAGTCAAAAATCCTCACTACGTGAGGATTTCATATCGCCATCAAAGCACAAATGCTTTAGGCTCCGGAAGCGAAGCTGAATATACCGAATTCGTCATGTCAAACCGC
>JABASP010002177.1:0-22055 GCA_019776565.1 Sminthurinus signatus | reverse complement strand
AGCTACAAACTACAAACTACGATCTATAAGATACGTATCAGAAGTACAAAGTACAAGTACAAGTATTTTTCATGCACAGTGTTAATAATAATAATAGTTGTATTGTCTGTTACATAATACAGTTCCGTTGGTCGTTGGTGCAGTTAGTAAATTTTGAATTGCTGCACTGCAACACTATAGACAAAATGTACAATGTACAATGTAGACTGTAGACTGTCGACTGTAGACATTGTGCATGGCCCCAAGTTTACATCATGTGTTTTCTATTTTGTATTTTGTATTTTGTGTCTATTGTAGTCTGCTTTCCCGTCGTACATTTATAGATAGATAGATAGATAGTAATGTAAAGTACAAAGTAAAAGTACACGCAAAGGAAGAAGGAGGAGTAGTAAAAGAAGAAGAAGAAAGCGATTGTCCTTTTGTATCTATAGTTGTTCCTTTTTGTGCTTTATATTTATGCCCGTTCACTTGATATCGGACAAATGTGCAACATTTTATGGAGGTGAATGTGGAGAATGGAAAATGGTAAAGGGAAAACGGAAAATGGTTGATAGTCTGGTTCGACTTGGAACTTGGAACTTGGAATTACAGATATACGTAGAATGTAGAATCCGAATTGGCAGTCCGTCCTTTTTCCTTTTTGTAGAAGGTGGAACTCGCTTGTTCGTGGACTGTAGTCTGTAGACTGTACTTTGTACAAAGTAAAATGTACAATGTACAAAGTAGAAAGTCGCTACCTCTTGAAATACAAAGGGAAACTGTATGTACAATGTACAAGTGTATGCGTTTGTGTCCATTGTCCACCGTCCATCGTTCATCGTTCATTGTCCATGTGCATACTTGGATATAGATAAATTGCTTGTACATTGTACATTGTACACATGAAGAAAAAGAGGCTTATTGACTGCACATGGAACAACAACAAGAAGAAAGAAGAAGGAAAAGAAGAGGACGAGAGTTGACGATTCAGGATGATTTACTGGAAATACTCACATATGATAGATTTGCACATGCATGTTTAATGAATGATTCAATGTGGCTCGTGAGCATGCAAGCAAAAGGAAAAGCAAGTCGTCGTCATCGTCATCCTCGTCCTTCTTCTATCATTTCTATTTCCATGTCCCTCACCAATGTACAGTGTACAGTGTACAGTGTACACATGTGTCTTCTTCTTTTTCTTCTTCTGTCTCGTCCACTGGCTTGATATCACTGACTACAGTCTACCGTCTACTGTCTATTACTTTGTCCCGTTCCAACCCCCACACAAGTGCACGAGAAAACAAGGACATGGAAAATCCAGTACGTGTAACGTGTAACTTGCACGCATATCCTATATCAAACATCCAACATCAAACATCCAACATCGCATATTGCACTGCATGGAAAGGGAAAATGGGAATGGAGAAAAGAGAAAAGAGACTCATAAACTGTCGTCTATAAACTATATGAACCAAACTAAAGCCAAGAGCCAAGTTTATTGTGACTCAAAACTCAAAAGCAGTTCTTTCATTTTCCAGTCATCCATCTGATAGTCAAAGACATGATCCACCAACACTAACCACTAACTGCAAATAGATACAACATCTAACGTTAAGTGAATATATTCCGCGTGTGTTGTTTGTTGTTTGTTGCACATGGACAATGGACAACATCTTTTACAAAATAGATATTATTCTGTATTTTGTTCTTTCTCTTCGTGCTCAATGGCTATCTCACAAGTCAGACATTCACAAGGAAATAAACAAGAGTAGAAAATGTACAAAATATCAAGACTCGAGACTCGAGACTCGAGACATTTCTCGGAAAATATTTAGATATAAATAAATATAAATTGTACATGGAAAGGGTTTATTCTTTGTAGATAGAAAGCTTGTAAATTCCCTCATCGGTTGTAGATTGTAGATTGTAGACAAGTCGGCGCTCACATGTACTTAAATTGAACAGCACATACATATCAATTTGAATTATATTATCCATAGAATAAAGAACAGAGAACAAAAAACAGAGGTCGGTTTTTAGATTCCCTCTTTTGAATTGAGTATTGAGGATTTAGTTTTATTTCCATAAAGGTTTTAATAAATAATAGACAAAAGTATCTATTAAAATCCAGAACCACTTTTATCTCTACTGTTAAATAGTGAATTTTTAAGTTGAGCTTAAAATTACATTTTGTAAAAATTTAGCTTGAGGTAAGTAAATAATAAATAACATTGATGCTGATATTGATACTGTAATTTGTAAAGAACAGACTAGTCAATGATGAATCCAGCCATGTCAAAATTAATACACAAGCAATCATTTGTGAGTACACAAAGACAAGGAGACATGAAAACAAATAACAAATATTGACTCAATTCATATCTCATTTTCATATTTGCTGCTCGTGTCTGTAGCCGATAGTCTGTAGATTGTAAACTGTAGATTGTAGATTGTTGATTTTATCTGCATGTGTATAAATTTGAAGGGTTTGTAGGATTTTGTTTTTGAGAAAAATAAAACATACCACAAGTTGTCGAGGGTCGAGTGAATTAACTCAAGATTGAATAGTTTACAATTTACAGCTTGTGGCTTCTGACTCGTGTGTTTATTTTGAATTGGAAACTGAATTTGTCTTGAGGCAAAATAGGGACAAAAATCATAATACTCAGGGTTCATATTCATAATTTTATGGGTACAAAATCTTTTTAGAATTGAGAGCCCAACTGAGCAGAGTAAACCATGGCAGAGCAGGCTGTGGGGACTAAAGAAACAGAAGAAAAAGGAGCAGAGAGGCAAAAGGCGAAAGGCGGAGACTGAACACAACACAATGCACAATAAATATATGTACATGCGACCGTGTTTTAGATTTGGGTTTAGAGAAAAGACTCAAATACAAAAGACCAAGACCAATACCAATGCAAAATATACAAGAAGGGCGAAAGATGGAAAATCAAAGTATGTATTTTTCTAGGATCACCATGTTTAATATTTATGCCACCAACATGTTGTATGTAACATGTAACATGAGATAAAATTAGCTCCACCTTCTTCCTCATCATCATCATCATCATCATCATTGTCATCATGCTGGTTCATTCAGCAGAAGATGAAGAAGGAAGAGAGAGTGAAATGGTAGTCAAACAAAGGTCTGTGTATACTTTTCAAGTAGACTTTCCTACCAGAAGCCGGGGGCTGGTAGGAGGAAAAAGGGATGGGAATGGAATGAAATCAGGGCAAGGCAAACAGAGTAGATTACAAGACAAAATACGACTTCTATCTGTATGTAATATGTACTGAGTAATTTCCAGGGACCATTCATGTATCCACTTGCTTTTGGCCCTCCTTTCTTTTCTATTGTATTGAATTTCCTTTTGATTTTGATTTTGATTTGAGACCCTCAGTCTTGAGTCTTAGTGTAGGATCAAAATCAAAGCTTCTCTCAACAATTGACGAGACCAACACTTGAAAATTCCTAGTGTACATTTTTATTGTAGCAACTTCTCACATGTGCAAGGTGTATAGTGGATAGAGTACCAACTATACAAACAAAATTTAGATGTACATTGTACATAGCTTTTGGCGAAAGTCTGGCACAAGTATCAACAAACTCCAACTCCAACTGCAGCTCATTGTCCTTCTCTTTCTCTTACTCGTAATTTTCCAATGATCCTCATGATCACTGACTGACTGACAGACAAAAAGTTAGTCACTTTGACGTAGACAGTAGTATCATCTGTGTTCTGTGTTTTAATATCCTCCGGCTACTTTCTGCTGATTCTCTCTGGTACAGTGGTTATTTTCCTGCCTCCACAAATCAAACTGAAAGTGAAAGCAGCAGGTCTATGGTCTTCTGGTCTGTTCATGTGTCTGTGATAATTGTATCTGAACATGTAGATGCATAATGCAGGATGCATAATCAATGATCAATCTATTAGTAAATACCCTATCTATTTTATTATTACTTTCAATTTTCAAATCTCCAGTCTCCATTCTGTAGTTTGTAGAAGCACAAGGCACAAGACACAAGACGGAAGCGAATAGGTTTGTAAACTAACTACAAACTGTACACTGTACATACATGAATGAACTGTCCAAATTTGAACCGCCGCTATAACAAATATTGGGAGA
Organism: Sminthurinus signatus; assembly: GCA_019776565.1. Taxonomy (NCBI): domain Eukaryota; kingdom Metazoa; phylum Arthropoda; class Collembola; order Symphypleona; family Katiannidae; genus Sminthurinus; species Sminthurinus signatus. The sequence goes on along the minus strand of JABASP010002177.1, from coordinate 17,948 downwards.
AGCAGGTCATGTGTAGATTGAAAATCAAATTAACACTGTGGAGGACAAACGGTAAAGTCCATGTCCATGTACATTGTACATTGTGCATGATGATGACTGACAACCCACAACCCGAAACCCAACACAACACTACACAGGCTAAGAGTCTGTCTTTGTACATTCTAGATTCTGCATTCTACATGAAATGTTGCTGCTCTAATGTAGATATGTACGGAGTACGGAGCACACAGCCCGACCGACAAACCGACTCAAAGAGAAGCAGAAGCCAACAAACCAGAATAAATAAAATGAGACACTTTTTACTTATTCATGGAACAACCAGATTCTAGATTCTAGATTCCAAATTCCTTTCTATCTCCAAGACTTTCACCGTTCACCATTCAGCGTCACTTCTCCTTCCTCCTCCTTCTCACTCACGGGAAGGAAAATGAAAAGAGAACGGGTAGAAAAAGAGCGGCTAAATACTAAAATACTAAAGATATGAATGGCTGGATGAATCAAGAATCAAGGAATGGAAGCATCTCGGCTACTTTGAATTTTAAATCCTAACATTGGCATAGGCATTTCATACTTGATATTGCATCTGCCATCATCTTTGAAAAGGTGTTCAGTGTTCAGTCTTCAGTGTGCACGGAAGCTTATGAAACTCCAGGACAGTAAAGTAAATTTAGACAAAATTGACACACATAGAGATACATGACAACAAACAGGAAACAGGACTGGAGGCTCCAGCCTTCCAAAGTTTGTACAGATATTTCTTATAATAAGAGACTGCCCATTACCCATAAAAGAAGATACCAAACATGGACTTACTGGAGAAACCTGTAATCTATCCACAGCACTTTGATTTCCTTGATAGTCAACAGCCAACAAACAACAGTCAACAGTCAACAGTCAAGTTAAAAGAGGTAACATTTCTCCACGGAGAAAATCTAATGAAGCCATCGTCTAAAATCCAAGAGTCAAGAGTCAAGAGTCAAGAGATGAGAGTGGAGATTCAAGTGGGAGGAAGAGAAAGAGAAGGACATTTTGGATTTTGGAAGGATTGAAAGTTTCGTTGGAAAGACCAAACACCGCAAGATTGAGAGAGTGAGAGAGAGAGGAGATTTTGGGTAGGTTTTTGGGCTAGGTGGACCACAAGTAATCTTGATTGAGTAAAGTCAACAGATTCATACTGTACAGCGGCTATCAAAGAGTGGTGTCTCTTGGTGCGGAAATGTCCCTAGTCCTTTTCTAGTCTACACTCTACACTCTACAATCTACAGTATCTGTCCGCCTGTCTCTCCTTCCTTCTATTTCCCTCTCCAGTCTGGTTCCAGTTCCAGGTTCCTCCATCCAAGTCCTTCCTCCATGAATTAATGAAGACCCTCCTGCTTGAGAAACACTCACACACAAACCAAAACCAAGAGAGACTATACACAAACTACAAAATACAAGACTAGAGCATACTTCTGTACTTTGGCCTCTGTCGTCTTTGTGCCTCTTTATTCACTTCCACTCACTCTCCACCGCCTAAATTTATCCTTGATTAGTTGAGTAAAGATGAGAATTTGACTCTCTCTTCCCTCTTCACTCTTCCCTCTTGACTCTTGTTGGTTGAGCAAAGAGACAAATGTCACCAAAAAACGACCAAAGGCCAAACCGACTACTACCATCCAAGAATAACAAATGAGAGACCAACAGAAAGAGAAACAGAAAGAGAAACAGAGAGAGAGAGCAATTTCAAATTCTAAATTCCAAATTTCGAATTCCGTTTCTATTTGACGGTGGTAGCGGTTTTCGGTTTTCGGCTTTCGGTTTTCCACTTTCTCTTTTCACTTTGGGTTTGGATTTGACTTTGACTCTGGCTTTGGCTTTGGCTTTACAAATTGTGACTGTGACTGTGAGTGTCACCCACATTTAAGTACTAAGCTACTGTACTGTACAGCAAAGTAAATGAGATTTGAATGAGAGGGTTGCTTAAGAATTATGTGTAACTACACCAAAATGCGTCATTCATTCAAGTATTCTGCAAATTCATTCCAAATTCAACTTTGACTTTGACTGTGAATTCAATTTGACTTCATTCTTAAGCCTCCACCTCTCTTCTGTGTCTCTGGTCCATCAACTATGAAGAATGAAGAATAAATAAAATAGAAAGTAAAGAGTAACTTTGCATTTTGACACAGTAAGCAGTAAGCTAGAAGCTGGAAGCAGTAGCGAGTCCAGTAAAAAGTATAAAGAATAAGAAAAATAACTGGAGCTGTGGAACTGTAAATATATGGACAGAAAAAAAGGAAAAGGAAAAGCTGGGATAAGAAAGGAGAGGGTGGATGTGGGTGAAGTGAACTAATGAGGATTTGTGACCAGGATGAATTCTATGACAGATCGTTGCTCCTTTTTCTTTATACTTGGGTTTGTGGTGTCGGTGTCGGTGGCGGTGGCGATGGTGGAGTTGGGTTTGGGTAATGTCGCATCTCATTTTGATTCTTGTCCTCTTCTGAGTCGGCATTTTTTCTTTCGTTTCTTGGCCTCGGTCTCGTTTTCAGTTTTGGTCATCCGCAGCATAGCCAAAGTCAAAGCCTTTAGAATTATGTCCATTTTAGATTGTAAGAGATACATATTTGTGTTATTCACATTTCCTCTGAATTCCCCAAATTCGTAACGCCTACGACTGAGACAGAGACAGACAGACAGAGAGAAGGAAGAATTGAGATTAATGCCTTTGAATTTCCAGTTTCCAGTTTCCAGTTCCAGCGACACCACCAAGGCTCACATCGCACATCTCCGAATCATCCGAATCCCATAATAATAATAATATTCTATAATTCCTCCAGAAAGAGTGGGACAAGTAACAGGGAATTTGACTAATGTACCAGATCATATCATGCATCTATACTCATAATAATGATGAGGATAATAATAATAATAATAATGCTAATGGAACAAGAGGAAGAAGTGGGATGGAAATGTGAGAAATGAGACAAGGTTGTTTCTATAGGAGTTAGAAGAATTTCTTGGACAGAACCAGTTGTGTGTGTCATGTCTACCTGGATCCTGGATCCTGGATCCTTGATCTTAAGACAGTAGACAGTAGAAAGGAAAAAGCTATAGATAGTTATAGATATCCAAAGATGGTATAATACCTCATCCGGAATACTTTTTACTTTATAGTGGAAACGGAGTCGTGAGAAAAATGAATTTCCATGTCTAATGTCTAATGTCTCTTGAATCCGGAATGTGGAATGCGGACTGGTAAAAATAAAGAGAGAGATTGTGCGAGGATTGCGGGAGGTGGGGGTGAGTTGAAGTTAGATTCAGAGTCAGAGTCAGAGTTGTGGGGGAGGGGGTTCTTTTTACTTTTATTTTTTCTTGGCGCGGGGAGGGTTTCTTTTCTTTTTCTTGTTCTTATTCCACAGTCCAGGATTCAGGATGCAGAGAAATCTCTGGAGAACTGTGAATTCGAGGGTTCTTTTCTCTCCTCGTATACATACATACGTAATACTTGCTCAATCTACACTAGACACTAGATACTAGACACTCAAAATTCCTTCTCTCCTTATTCTTCTACTGAAGAGAGAGAAGAATGAAGAACCAAAGTTTTTTTTTCTTTCCACTTTTTTTTGCTTTCTCCTGTCTTTTCTTTTCCTCAATCCTCAACTCGTTTTCCTTTTCATTCTGGTTCTGGTTCTGTTTGGAATTCTCCACTCCATTCCATTCCATTCTCCTTATCCCGTTTCTTCTATACACTTGTTAATATTCACCTCGTACTCTGGGATGACATTAAAGTTTCATCATATAATCTTTGGCTCTACTTACAATGTTTTTGTCTACTGGGTTCTCTTTACTTCTTTACTCTCAACTTCTCTCTGTTTGTATTACATACCATTTTTTGTCTACACCACACCACACCATACACCATATACTCTTCTATACTATACTTCGTCTTTTACCATGCATCAGTAGTTTTATGTAGAATGTAGAGATATGCACAAAATGTACAGAGACTTTTTCATATGTATATTGTAATATTGTATATTGTATATGCCTGTAGCTTGAAAGTTGAAATCTTCCACATTCTCCTCATATAACAGAATGGAATGTTCTGTAATGTGTGCAAAGTGTGCAGAGTAAAGAGGTTCAACTTTTTCCTTTTTGTAGCCTCCAGAGACAATTATTCTGTTTCTACATCAATGTGCATGGAAATTCTTGATTCCAGTGTTACAGCGTTCCAATGTTCCAATGTTCCAGGGTTCTCGATTTCACTCACTCACTAACTCTCTTCCTCTCTCTTTCTTTTTCTTTCAAATTACCATTGGAATGAGTCCAGCCACTTTATGATGCTGATTAAGAAATCGACCGACGAACCAACCACCAAATCCAAAGTCCTAAAATAGTTATGTAATAGCAGATAGACTACACAGTATTTCTACACAGTACTTGTAGACTGTAGATTCTAGAGTCTAGATTATAGATTCTAGATGCATAGAAATATCGTAGTAAGTGTACTTTATTCTTCATTGTTCACTTCAACCCCCGTTCAAATTCAAAAGTTCAAAAACTCAAAAGCTTAAACTGAAAAAGCACCCTTTTTTATTTAAAAAGAGGTTTTCCGCCGAATTTTTGAAACTATGATGTAGTTGGGAAAATACAGAAAGTAAAAGAGAAAAACAAGAACGGAAGTGGGAAAGATATTTTGAAGAGATTTTGATGAGCGGAAGGAAGTCAAAGTCAAAATGTGGAGATACTGTTATAATATTAGAGTCTTCTTCTTTTCCTCTTTTTCCATTGTGGATTTTTTCCAGAGCCACAATCCGAAATCCAACAGAAGAAAGAGGGAGAATATCTGTTGTGTGTTGTGTGAAGGTAGATATAAAATAGCTACATACTACAGTGTACATATATACAACCACAGTTAAAACTACAGGCTGAAAAAAAGAGTGCGGAGGGAAAGGCATCTCTCATATTGGCATTCAAAATTTATAATTTCTCAAGTTGTGTTTCAATTGGAGCTACTTTAGAGAATTCGTTGGAAAATTCTCGCTTTTTTCCATGAGGCATCAAGTGAATTTTTCATTGCTCTGGGGGTTCATTAGTTGATTTCTCTACAGGTTTCCATTTTCCATATGCAAGCTCCACTACATAAACACATACAACATACAGGCATATGTACATTGTACATATATATCTATGTGTTCTTAGTAACTGTTCTCCATTCTCCACCGTACAATGTGCAAGGCAGTACAAGTACTTTTTTCAATTGTGTTCCTCTCAAACTCTACACTCTACAGTATTTGTACAATGTGTCTGATAGTGAGTGTATGTTATTTTATAAGTTTATGTAATGTGTAATGCATACAGATAGATCCAGTTGTTTAGTGAGCATTAGAACCCTCCCCACTCACATTACCCCACACCTTCATTTACATCAAATCCTGATCCAGGAAAACCCTACCATTTACTTTACACCTGTCAAATTCCAACATCCAACATATTACAAACTCCAATTCACAATTTGGAAGCCCAATTCTGCTCTCTCCTATGCAATTCCATTGTTATTTCGTCCGTTTCATTCTACAACATCCAAAAGGATCCTGATTCCTTTTGTTTTCTTCATATTTCTACCATCTATCATCTATCATCAAGGTAGAAATACTTAAAGTATACGGAGTGGTGTTACAAAAGTGTGTAACATGGCTGTGACAACATTTTGTAACATGGAAAATGTAACATAAAATTTGTGACATGGGATTTGTAACATAAAATTTGTGACAACATTTTGTGACATGAGATTTGTAACATAAATTTGTAACATGGGATTTGTAACATAAAATTTGTGACAACATTTTGTGACATGAGATTTGTAACATAAAATTTGTAACATGGGATTTGTAACATAAGATTTGTGACAACATTTTGTAACACAAAATTTTTGACATGGAAAATATAACATAAGATTTGTGACAACATTTTGTAACACAAAATTTGTAACATGGAAAATGTAACATAATATTACTACGTATGTGCAAAAAATGGAAAAGTATTTCATGTGGAAAGGTCTAAGAGTTTTACGATTGACAAAAAAAAAGATGAAGAAAATGAGGTAAAATACTCGAAATGTCATTTGCTTTGTCGTACCAGCTCGCTTGCAATTTATTAATTTTTATTACGGTAAAAAAGTTAATTTAATTAAACATTAGGATTTTTTCCACGGACCGTTGCGTCTGATTTGGTATTGGTTCAAGTGTTCAAGTGAATAAACTGAGGTCATAAATTAGACACGAGGGCAAGCATGGGGATGGTAAGCGACAACTCGTTCAAAGGGAGAAAATCCCTGGGAGTCAAGGAAGTTCTTGATTCTCAATTGAGTTGGTGCTGGAATAATGGGTCTGGCTGAAAATACGACGAATCCAAGAGTACCATCATCCCAACATTTCAAAATGATTTTGTAGGATTTGTTATCAGTGTCTCCGATAATAGAGTGTCCGCCCCAAGCTACAGAAAATCATCAAAAATTAATAAAAATTATTAAAATCCATAATCCATACATGTAATTACAGCACTTCAGCTTTCAGCCACATTTCTACATTTCTAAACCACAGGATTGAACTTTTAAAGAATACTCTACTTGTGAATGCTTCGATTGAACTCTCAACTCACCTCTGACACCGTCGTGTCTTGTGTTAGTCCAGTCAGCGAGTCTGGGTTGATTCTTGACACTGTTATTGATACCCCAGGTGACGGTACTTCTGGCTCCATTGCACATGCTGTAATATCCGATGGTTGCATTTACAATCTTGAGAGTTCTGCAGGGTGCCTCAGTGAGACATTTGTCCTCGGGACCTCCAGTTCTCACCAGATTGAGGACTCGGATGTGATCTCTCTGGTTCAAGTACGCAATGTACCAGTCGGAGACAGTTTCTTCCTATAAATAAATAAATAATAAGCAATATAATATTTTGGAATTTAGTAAATGAGTCAAGCCCTCAAAGAAAAGGGTGGTGACAAGAAACATGTTTCAATTTTCGTACCCAGTTGGTATCAACATCGGCAGCGTTGGGGAGACTGGCCGTACAGGTCTCAAGACTTGTAGATTCAGCCTCCTTTGAGAATACTGAAAAATTAAAAGGACATTTACAGCTTAAGTTTGTTAGATTAATAATTAATAATTAATACTCGTGTTTTTTTACAAAAGTCAAAGTGAATAGTAAAAAGTACAATATAAAATATAACGTATTGATAAATTTTCTTACTGTCTCGGACTGGAGAATCCGCAACGACTGATAAGACCACACAGGCTGAAACCAGGATAAACCCGGCAACGGTAGAAAAGGCTCTCATTTTCAAACTTTCAAAACTTTCAAAATTTTCAACTTGAAGCTTAAAAGTTGGGACTAAACAGTCGATGCAAACTAGAACTTCTTTTCTCTGTTCTGCCTTATTTATACAAGCTTATGGTGACGTCCAAAATTTTCCATTTATGTCATTTATGTGGCGCGTGCACGAAAGTTTATGCGGTACGTAAGTGACATAAATAATTTATAATTTGCCCTTTGGAACAATTAAATGTGAGTAGAATGCACTTGGAATAAATATTTAACATGCTATATTGCACTCCAAGAGGATGCAGAAACATTAAAAAAACATAAATAAAATTTAAGTGCAATATTCAATTTTGTAGTAAACAGTCCGACCTAGTTATAAAGATACAACAGTGGAATAAAAATAACCTTGTCAGAGCAGAGGGCATACTTCATTTTAAAATAAACTGCAGTCTATTTTTATGCAAGTTGGAAGAATCTAGAATGCAAGCATGTCAATTTTTTATTTTATGGAATTTTGAAAAGGAAACTGAAATGAATCATCCTACTGTTACACTTTACAGTCGTCATGTTACAAAATTCATGGTACAAATTTCAAGTTACAAAATTCATCTTATACATTTTAAGTCACAAGTCCATGTTACAAATCTGATATTACAAAATGGTGTTACAGCCATGTTACAAATTTTTGTAACACCAATAGTATATTTCTAGTACGAGAATTCTATTCACAATTTTCAAAAGGATTTGAGATTCAAATCCAAATGCAAAAATTAAAAAGAAGTACTTTTAAAAATCATGAGTTATATTTCCTTTTGATTGTACATTGGGCATTGGATATTGGGAATGAGCTGTAAAAGCCAAGAATATGTTTTCTGTTTTCTATACTTGACATCGTTTGTGTACACCTGTAAAAGACGGAACGAGAACAAACAGCGTGGGAGTTGGAAATATGTAATGACGCAGCACATTTTACCTACATTCTATACCATGTATTATTATTTATTATTAATTGTTAAGCTAAAAAATACAAAATACAAAATACACATGGAACTTTACCGTTCTCATTGTCACTGTCATTTTCATGAGTTTTCATGAGTTCATGCAAATTGGAGAGAAACCATGAGCAGGTTTAAAATTAATTCCAGACCCAGAACCAGGCCCAGTTCTAGTTTTAGTTCCGGTTCCGGTATTAACATCAATGGGTAATGGGTAATGTACAATTCAATGAATTAAATTTCACACGGCTTGAAATGTGCAGTGTCACTTACAATAAGTTACCCTTTACCATTTTATCATGTTTTTGCACAGTACAAAATGTTGGTAAACGGTAAAAGTCAAAATAACAAAATGAAATAGAGTCACTTTCACCTTTTGCGTATTATGTTACAAAAAGTTCAATGTTCAATTCAATTCAGTTGGTTCAATGTTCAGGATTCAGGAACTCAAAAAAGGTAGATGAAATGATGAATGAAAATGCAGTATCAAGTATTTGATATTTGATATGCTATAATTTATCTTCACCTGATAACGGGCAATCTTGCCTTGAACATCAAACATCAAGAACATCAGTCAACTATCAAAGATCAAAGTATAAAATGTTTTCTTGGAAAAGTAAGAGCTTTTGAAAAATGCTACGATGCACTACATTTTTGTTTAATGTTTATATTTCATATAATTTTCCATGGGGATGGAGGATAAAAAACAGGATTTGGATGTAAACTTGACGTGGAGTATGAAACACAAAATACATGTGTACATGAAAAATAAAAATAAAAATAATGTTCTTGTCCATCTTTAACATCTAAAATCTAATCTCCAGTCCAGCCTCCAGCCTTCTTTTGGATGGATCAGATTTACTCTTTTCCGTTTAGCTGAGTGAATGAATCAATATTACATTAGTCAGATACATTTTATCTTTCATGGATGAACACGGAGAGTGAAAATCCCGGAAACTCTTTAAAACACAGAAATGGCATTACATACTACATTACTGCATCCATGTATCTTTGATATTTGGTTCAAAGTTTCATTTGCCTATTTTCAGCACTGTAGTCTGCAATCTGCAATATTTAGTATGAGTTTAACCACAATAAACAATAAACAAAACCAGCATGAATTGTGAATCTACAAAATACAAAATGTAGATATGAATAGTTAAAAGATAGTAAAGTAAAGTGGTGAAGTAAAGAGGGTTTTAATTTAACCGGACCGGGGATTGAATTGGATTGGATTGGTCAAGGTGAAAACTCCGGAAATCCGTTCAATTAGATGGCAAGTGCTGCTGCTGTTGATGTTGTTGTTATTGTTGTTCAAAGTTTGAGTTTGAAAAGGTTCCTATTGTATCTGCGTTTTCCGGTTTCAAGATTGCGTGTCCAATGTCTAATGTCTGGTGTCTAGTGTCTAGTGTAGTTTTACATGGTTTTAGTGGGAGAGTGAAAAATCCGGTGGTTTGGTTTGGACTGGTTTGGCCTGGTCAAATGGAAGTAAAATGGAAACGGACATAAGGTTAATGTTAATTGACCAGGAGCCACGTGGAAACACTCGTCCTTTGACATCTCTAACCAACCAACAAAACAACCAACAACCAACAACCAGCCGGGGAAACAGTAGGAGTGGCAGCGTCCAAACTCCAAACTCCAAACTCCAAACCCAGGAACCATCATTAAGAGCTCCATTTCCCATTTCTTCCGGCCTCTCACTCTCACTCTCACTCTCAGTATCAATCTAACTCGGCACTCGGCACGCGGACCGCTCATTTCGATAAAAAACTGGACAACCCACAAAGTCCACCACTTGAAACTTCAACCCCGATCTACCATCCACATCTTTCAATCCTCTTCCAGTATATTCTATATGCGATACTGTTTATAATATGAGCTTTCAAGGGCTACATGAACAATAAACAACCTTCTTCCTGCTCCCACTCCACTACTAAAAGGTATAGCGTTACCTATTTATTACACATTTATATTTCTACCACAAACTCTGGATTAGTTAGTTGTTTATTTATTTATTAAAGCTTTATCATTTATCATCAAAGTTTAAAATCTTGAAACTGCAAAAATATCATTCCGAATCCAAAAGCATTTACTTGAGCAACAAAAAGAATTTTATAATGATAAAAATAAAAGGTTTGTTTTCGAAAAAATAACTATGACGCTGTACACATCTTTTTTACACACTTGTTTTGAATTTTGAATTTTGAGCTTTGAGTTTTGAGTTTGAGGATACTGTGTACTGTGTAATAAAGATAGGTACAATGCCCATTGTACTTGTGTGAATAGAGGGAATGACAATGCACTGTACACTGTACATTGTGGATTGTGTATTGTGGATTGTCAATGATAATGATAATAATAATGATGATAATAATGATGATGATAACAAAAGGGGAAAATCCGTTCGATAATATTGACAATTGACAAGTACTGTTTTTCTCTAATATATTAAACTTTATACTGTCTTTTTAGTAGCCATAATAATATCTATTATCTATTATCTATTATAAGTTATATTATGAATTTATGTGTATAAAGTATAAACTTGAAAAAAAACCTTCATTCACGGAGAGTGGACATTTTTGTGAGGGGGAGATGGATATTGATTGCAGGATATAATGACGATTCTCAATGCTCGATGCTCATTTCTCAATGCCCTGCACACAGATCGGGTTTACACAGTTAGTAGTTAGGTAAGTTGACTGGACTGGACTGGATGATAATAGATGACTACTGACTACTGACTACCCGTTACCGGTGTGGTGTATATTTATGTATTATGTATTATGTAATATACTGTTTATATATAGCTGTTTGTTTGTGTGGGTTTGTTGTAAAACCACATGAATGGTCACGACAAGCCCCATCATTATTTCAGATTTCCTAGCCCCTATGATTTATTTTCTACTCCACAGCCACTGCAAACTTCCAGCAAGCCCGCCTAGTCCACCACACTACCATTACCACTGGCACTGTCATTTATTTTAACTCAATCATAATCATTACTTTTCAATTTGTGGTCAAGAGAACATTCAAAGAGAAAAAAAATCCATGCAAATTATCATTGAGCGAGCACCTGTCCGCTGTCCTCTGTCCATTGTCCATCCTCTCATTGACAAGTTGATGGTAGGATTTTGTAACATTGATTTCAGACCAGAATTGTATATAGTGCATATCATTTTCTCTTCTGCTGTCTTATGTTTACTGTCTATTGCTTCATTGCTTCATTGCACATTTTCCTTCCTCTGTTATTTTATGTATTTTATGTATTTCATGTATTTCATGTATTTTTGGAAATACTGTGAAAAGATACAAAGAAGGGAAAAAACCTATACAAACAATACAAGAGGATAAAAAACAAGAGTTAAAATCCCGTGTTCCAGAGAGACACCTAAATAAAAAGGAGAGGAAGGAAAAATAGTAGTTTTGGGAAATGTTGATTGGATTTTCAAGGGATGGAAATGTTTCTTATGTATGTCTCCTTGTCTACTGTCTGCTTGTCTATTCGGTAGTGTTTCTGCCTCTGCCTCTGGTTTTGTTCCTTGTTCTTTGTTCTGGGGTTGGGATTGGAAAGGAAGAATGGGAATAAGGAATAGAGATAGAAAATGGGAAATGGGTTTTTGAAGTATGGGGAGGAGACGAATGAAGGAGGGAAAAGGACAGGCAATAGAAAAGAAGAATAAACGTTTTTTTTCATACAAACTACAAACTATACACAATACACAATTCCAAGTACATCAAGTATACTTGTAGGCAGTTAGATTCCGAGAAAGTCCCAAGTCTTCCATATCTGTTCCCAGACAACCAGACAAGAAGAAAGGAGAGAAATAGAAAGAGAGAAGAATGACTATTGTATTTTGAAATGATACTAGATACTAGATTCTGAATTCTAGATTCGGATTCGGATTCGGATTCGGCTTTGGATTCGAATGGATCTTGGTGGCTTTTTTCTTTTCTCCCTTTTTGAAAAAAGAGATGGAGAAGACAGAGAAGACGTTTGTACATTTTTTTCTGGATGGTCGGGAAATGAATCAAGGGACGGGTGAAAGAAGGGAAATGAATGTGAGACGAGTCCTTTTGCCATCCAGCATAGAATCCAGAATCTAGAATCCAGAATCCATGTACAATATAGAATTTGGAGTGTACACGGCCATGAATCGCTTATTTAATCTTACATTGAGAGATAAATCCCCATTTACGCTGACAGAGTTAGGGGTTTAGTTCTAATTTGTGAGCAGAATTGTCAGTTGGCATGGATGCTAAAAAATATCCAAAAGATACACACAAAACACATGTACAGCCTGAAACAAACCTCTGAGAAATACTCTGTACTCTGTACACTCTGTATGTTGAGTATGAAGCTCCATGATATTTCTATACTTTATACTTTATACAGTATCAGTTTTAGGTTTTAGTATATAAATTGCGTAGAGTATGACGCTCTTCCAAAATGACTCTTCTGTACATGTACCGACTTTCTTATTTCCCTCTTTTACCACTCAACATCTCGTTTTATGTCCACCTTTCCAAGAACCAAGAACCCAAAACCCAACAAGAGAAAAAGAGGAAAAGAGGAAAAGAGAAAACAACATTAGGGAGACCAACTCAACTATCAACTAGACCGTCTACAATCTTCAAACTACAAACTACAAACTAGAAGCTAGAAGCTAAAAGTACAAATACTAGATATAAAACAAATACATGCGGAGGATAGTGGACCTCCGACATTCGCCATCCGAATTCTCCATTTCTTCTCTTTCTCTGGCGAGCACTAAACCAGAAATTGACCCTTAGCCGGAATGACTTTGGCCAAATTGACTTTTCTCTCTCTCTCTCTCTTTCTCTTTCTTTCTTTCTTCTTCGTAGCTCATCTCCTCTTCTTCTTCTTCAGCTGTAGAGTAAAAAGGTACAAGTACAATCTACAATCTACAGTGCTGCTTCTCCGATGGTCAATGGAAACGGGAACGGGAACGGCATGGTCATTCAGCCCATTACCATCCACCAAAGTTTTTTCCCCTCAACTTTCTCCCATTTCCTCGCTGAGTGTCTTCATCTACTTTGGAATTTGGAATTCCTTCAAATGCCTTTCTAATCAACGCTCTTCCAACTTCCAGCTCCAAACTTTCAACTCTCAACCGCATCCATCTGAAAACTGTTGTATCTTGTATTTTCTGTGTTGTTTCTATGTGAAGATGAGAGAAACTAGAGAAACATTCTTTTCTCTTTTTAACGTCCTTCATCGTCTTTCCATTCAATTCAATTCGGTTTAGTTCAAGTCAATTCAATTCAATTTCCCTCTGCACTGTACAATCTACAATCTACACTGTTCTTTTTCTTACAGGTTTTTATGCTCTACTTGAATACTTGAAACAACTTTCTCTGCTCTCTTCTCTTCATTTTCCCACAATAAACCAAACCAAGCCAAGCCAAACCAAGTTTCTTTAGAATGGAAGAAACTAAAAGTAAAAGTAAAACAAAAAACAAGGAATATCTTCTACTAAAATCCAAGGAGAAATCCAATGTAGACAAAGTCAAAGCCAAAAGCAACGACTGGAAATTGGGAGAAATGAAATGAAATAAAATGGGAGATGAAAAAACGGAAAACGGAAAAGAAAAAGGAGGAAGAGATATACATGGATAAAAGGAATAAAAAGAGGAGAAAGAGGAAATTGTAGTAAAATTACCTCTACTCCGTTCCTCTTTTTGAACCATTAGTTAATTTAAAAAAAGAAAAAGTCGAGTGATATTTATCTCTAAGTGCTCATTTTGTCATTCTTTTTTCCTTTGACTCTTGACTCTTTGAGTATTTGAGTATTTGAGTATTTGAGTATTTGAATCTTTGACTTTCCCCTTTTATTCCATAAGTTTTCTTGAGTCTAGAATCTAGAATCTAGAATCCAGAGGATATAAAGATAACAAGGGAAAAATGTCTCATGAAAATGTTTCTCTTTCCTGTTTGACTTTAAAGTTCCCCCACTCACAACTCACTACTCACTACAATCTACTCACACTTACAGAGCATAATGTTTTACTTTGTCTCCAAAAGAGAAGAAGACAAGAAGACGGAGGAAAAGAGGAGAAAGGTTTAAATTTGGTTGTATTGAGAATGGAGAGAGAAGATCCATATTTTTTCCTTCACACGCTCAACATGAACAAGAACAAGAACAAGAACATGGCTTCTTTATGTCACTGTTCACAAAATGTAGGATGTAGAATGTATGTATCTGAATGGATCTGCATTCCGTCGTCCTCTTCTGTTTTGTACTTTGTTTTGTATTGTATTGCACCCCTGATACACAAGTGGGGCGTTCCATCAACATTTCTCCATATCTGTCTCCGTATGAAAATGCCTAATGCCTAAATGTGCGACACATGAACCCAGGGGATGGATATACACTTCTCTCTCTCTTCTCTCTCTCCACTTTCATCCACAAACAAATAACATACAAATACAAGGACAAGTGTATCCATCTGTAGTACACAAAAACTCTCAAACTCTAACCCACGCTGTCTCTTCTTCTTCTTCTTCTTCTTCTATTTTGTTGTCTTTTCCTACTACTTCTTCTTCTTCTTCTCCTGTCCATTTCCCTTTCCTCCATCTCTATTCAATAATATTTCCTGTTCTACCGGATGGCTGGATGTCACTCTTGCATCTTGTACACCCGTAGATTTACGTCTATTTACTTTATTTGCATACGCTCCTTTTTCTATTCTCCCCTCCTTCACTTTAAGTCTCTCGTCTCTCGTCTCAAAATCAACTGAATTGGATCAGCTTCAGCTACTCGAGGAGTCTCATATTCAAATTATATTCACGAGGAAAAAAATGGAGAAGAAAGGAAGAGGAAATTTGTGGAACATTTTAAATTGAAATGGGAAATGGAAGGAAATAAAGTGTGGCGAGAGTATTAAATGAGGATTGAATTGATTGTAAGTGGAAAATGGAGAATGTTGGATAAAAGTGTGTGACCGGGAGGATTTCCGATTGTGAAAAGTGAGAGTGTTTTCACCTCACACCTTTACAAAAAGAAAGAGAAACGAGAGAAGAGGAGAAAGGAAACTGGGAAACTGGGTGAGTTGAATTGGATTGGAATAGAGTTGAATTGAGGAGACGTGTGTGAGCACGTGGCTTCACGTGGCTTCGCTCAGGCAGGCCGACAGCCAGCAGCCAGCACGTGCTCCCTCAACATTCAACATTGATCAGAAATTAAGAGATTCCACATCTCAAGTGAACCATCGTACATCGCAGATATTGGAGATAGTTTATACAACATTTCTGTTTCTGTTTCTATTTCCCCATCTGCATCATCCTTTTCTCGTTTCTCCAACTTCCAACTTCCAACTTTTTAAGCAAGAACAAAGATAAACTTGTGCATGTGTAAAACACATCAGCATATAAATACGCAGTATGCATAAAAATATCCTGAGGCTCCGACTCAAATTTCAAAGAATAAAAACATGAACCTTTATGATAATTTCTTTTGACAGGTACATCTCCACGACCATACGACCAGCCGACCGCCCATTCATTCAGTCATCCATTCATCTGTCTAATAGTGAACATGAACATTGAACATGCGTCAAGTCTATTAAAAAACTCCTTCCTCATTCATCCATTATCCATTATACACGCTTTTTCTTCTCTTCTCTTTTTTCTATGACTATAACTATGATAATTGATAATAATTTGATATGGGAAATCTTTGTACGTCCAATGAAGGCTTTTTTCATTCTGAATTTTACGCAGTTTCAAATGAAAATGAACATTGATTTTTTCATGTTTTTTGAGTCCAGATGAAGAACGAAGCTGAAACTGAGCAGTCATATTTGTCTAAATACAGTCAACTCAACGTGTACAATTGAAAGCTGATGCAAAATTTCATGCTCAATTTTCTGCTGCCTTTTTTGGAACGAATCGCATTAGCAGAGAGAGAGACAGAGAGAGAGAGAGAGAGAGAGAGAGAGAGAGAGAGAGAGAGAGAGAGAGAGAAAAGGGAGATGAGGCACTTTATGTATTCACGGGGATGATGATCCCTCAATCCAATCCAGTCCAAAGCAAAGCAAAGTAAAACAAGGGAAAGGAAAGGATGCAGAGAGTTGTGAATTTCCAATCCTCTCTTGTCAATCCCATAAGATAACATATGGACATATGGAGAGATGGAGAGATGGAGAACAACACATGCTTAGTCTATCCTATTAGAACAGAAAGAGAGAGAGAGAAAGAGAGAGATTCCCCTTTTCATGATCCCTTTTCTCCATGTGCATGTGTATATTATGAGCTTTATTCTAATGTACTTTTATCCATGTGGACCGAATGGAGAAAAGATGAGCCGAGTAACAAATACCAACGAACAAAAACGTAAACGTGGAACATGGAACAAGTTGTACACACAGATCAAAAAGTAGAACCCAAAAAACCTCCCCTATCTTTTTCTATCATATTCTCATACAGAGTATTATCTATATAAAACAACACAGAAGAGCTGAGTACATTTTAGTACGTAATATGTAATATGTAGAATGTAGAGTGTAGAGTAGACAAAGCTCAAAAGATACAAGTGTAGACCACGGACATTCCAAATTCCAGTCCATTTCCCATTCACTTGACATAATATCCAGCTCAGCATGAGTATGAGTACATGAGTCCATCTCCAGCTCTATGAATTCGTAATCAACTTGAATTATTAGACTCTGGTAAATGATACGGAGATTTGGATTTGGATTTGGATTTGAATCCCGACTTAGAATTGAGAATCAGAATCAGTTTCCGATTTTCCATTGTATTTTATGTACAATTTACTCTATTTTACATCCCTTTTAGTGCCCACTAACAACTAACAACTAACACAAGAGTCCAAGTCGGGCAATAAAATGGATTTTTTAAAACTCTCTCTCTCTTTATAAATTTATTCATAGACTCTCAAAAGTACTGTCAATCCAATTCAACTCAACTCTCAACTCAAATGGACCGAGCCATGTTGTGTGCTGTACTTTGTATGTTTTAGACTAGCTAAAGTTGATGATATTGTTCATGCATTAATAAAATTGAAACGAGTATCCTCCTCATCCTCGTCCTCATCCTCCTACATCCATAGATTTCAATTTTTCATTTCAATTCAATTCATGACCTGGATTCTCAAACTCAACCAAGTTTGTAAGTTCAGCTCAACTCAAGTCTATCGTCTATCCATTTAAATTCAAAAACATCAACTTGCTCTGAACATTCAATTCACCATTCAATTTATATTTCGATACTCATGTTGATATTGATATTGATATTGCCATTGATATTGACCTCCCACGTGTTATCAACATTATAGCTATTTCAAGAAGAATCCGATCGCGTTTCATGAACAGGTAGAAAACAAAAAACAGAAATTTTATAAACCAATGTTTTTATGTTCTTTAGGGGATTGCGGGGCAAAAATCCGCATTTTAAACTTGATTTAATTGTAATTAATGGAGGAGTTACACGCAGAAACTACCAAAGTAGCATTAAACTCCATACTTTTGGCTATCACTCCATGGTATTTTGATTTTGCAAAAGTCACTCCTCTGTTGTGGGAGGGGGGTCTGAAAAGTTCAATTCCAAATACATTGCGTGGGGCAAAAATCCGCAGTTTTCATGAATTTTTTCTGACTCCATCTT
>JABASP010002176.1:0-22071 GCA_019776565.1 Sminthurinus signatus | reverse complement strand
TTTATGGGGGAAGGAGTTCAAAAATGATGGTGACGGTTTTTTAATTTTTTCTGAAAGGGAGATGAGTTGGATATTACAGTTTTGCAGGAGTTCATTTTAAAAAGAATTTTAAGGGGAGCGGTAAATAGTACAACCCAAAAAAATTTACACAAAGACTAAGACTAGCAGTCACTGTCATTCTCATTTCATTCCTGAGTATGAGAGAGTGACGAGAGAGTAAAAATTTTGTATTTAATATTATTATAGTCTCTTTATACATTTATACTATTTAAATAATAATATAATAGTTATTTTCATACAAGGAAAATATTTTTTCTATGTATTTTGAGATATTTTTCCTCGTCATTCAAGTTTTGTTGGGAATCGGAAATAAAACAAATGAGCAGTAGTATACTTACATACACTCTTAAATATATTTAGTGTTGTCGTTAATAATTATAATAATAAAAGTTCCTCTGTGCCGAACGTTAAAAGAGTATTACAATACTATGTATAAAAATATACTGTGCATGTGTGTGAGTTAACTATAGTGTTTAGTGTAGTTACTTTTAGTTAAATACATAGTTTTGTAGCTTTAGTAAAAAGTGTTTGTATATGTTTGTGTGTTTGTGTGTATGTCAAAGCCGATATCTCTCTTCATATATAAAAGTAAAATATTTATAATTGAGGAGTCAATACATCTATAATAATATATTTTTTAATAAATAATAACAATAATAAACTCCATCCAAATCTACACAATACAATAATTCGAATATGTCATTTTAATATATAAACATTTTAGTACATTAGAATTACAACTACTTACTTATAATTATAATATAAATACTTATCACCAATATATCTATTATCTATCCAATACATAAATTGTGTACTTTAATTTAACGATTCATATCTATTCAATTCAAGTGTATGAGTTTTAACGAGTTTTCAATTCAGTTGAAATATAACTATACATGTACTATATATATACTCATTATTTTTCACATTATTATTATTTATTAATTAGTGTATAATATAACATTGTTTATTCACTTTGTTCCTGAAGTGAGTAATTGTTTTAAAAAAAAAGTAAACCACACCAGCACTCTTCCTTCCAACCACCACTTACTTTTTATGTACTTACGCATAGCAAGACAATTAGTCACCACTACCACAAAAACTGAACAGTGAACTGTGTGAACTACAGTACATATACAAAACTTATCTTTATTATAACAAAGTACCTAAATTTTTGTGAAAACACATTTTTTTTATCATCGCAAAAAAAAGAAGAAGCAGATATAAATTAGAAGGATACAATAATAATACTACTACACAGTTGTCAAAATGGTCGTTACAACTAAACAGCCAAATAATTTGGCTGCTCAACAACAATCAGCAGCAGCACAAAATAATAATCATCAAGGAGATAATTCGGATCCGGATCTCAAGTATTTGGTTGTGGATCGAAATGTCATCAACGACCCAGCTTCACAAGCAGAATGGACTCAAAAAAGACTAGTTTGGGTACCACATGAGAGAGATGGATTCGTTGCTGCGGGCATCAAGGTACATAATATTATATGACAATTCTAAAAATAAACTTGAACATTTTGACAGTTATAAAAATAGTCTATAATATATAGATTTTGTATTTTTGAATATATTATATAAAACAAAGTAGAAGAAAACAAAAGGAAGAAGAGTATATTATATTTGGAAGTGTAAATTAAAATGAAGTAGCGATGATTTTTTTTTTCATGTAATAATTGATACACAAGCAATTTTTAATGTATCACAAAATGTTAATTATAAAACCTATCCATTTTTTTTGTCATAATAATTACAGGGAGAAACTGGTGATACTGTGGAGGTTGAAGTTGTGGAAACGTCCAAAAAAATGACAGTAAATAAAGATGATGTTCAAAAAATGAATCCACCAAAATTTGACAAAGTTGAAGATATGGCTGAACTCACCTGTCTCAATGAAGCTAGTGTTCTGCACAATATCAAGGATCGTTATTACTCTGGCCTTATTTATGTAATTAACCTGTTTTTATTGTTATTTTTTAGTAAATTCTAAAAATGGATTATGTATACTATAAAATACCGCCTCTCTTGGCATTAATTATTATATTCCTGGAGAACATACTTTTGAATGATTAATGACAAATGATGAAATTAAGTAAGAATCATTTTATTATTATTTTTTTTGACCCTGATGACTTATGGGATTTTTTTTCTTTCTTTTATATTTCTTTGGAATTCTGCAGACATACAGTGGTTTATTCTGTGTAGTGGTTAATCCATACAAGAGGCTTCCAATTTATACTGAAAAAATCATGGAACTATATAAAGGAAAGAAAAGACACGAAGTACCTCCTCATGTTTTTGCCATTACTGACACCGCTTACCGATCAATGTTACAAGGTATCATCAATATACTTTATCTTTGTCAATTTTTTGCCAAGTCTTCCTTTTTTGGTCGTTATTTTGTCATATTTACACATATTTTGTCAATTGTGTCCATACATGTATTATGCTCCACTGTTATCAGTTACATTTACGCATATTATACTATATTTTGTACATGTATGTGTGTGAGTGTGTGTGTATTTCTGTTTGAGGTTCTGAGAAGAGTATGATATATCTCACATATACTAAATTGAAAGAGAGAGTGATGTGATTCATATATTATAATGAGTAGATGTGAGTAAATCCACAAAATCCTCTCAACAACATTATCATTTATCATGTTTACATACATACATGATACATGTATCATAGTCATGAATTTTTAGATTCTGGAAAACCCTTATGCAAGTCTCCAATGTATTGACTTTAAAAAATATATCCATATCCTGTAGTTATTTGACAAATGCACCAATATGGTAACTGCGATTTAGAGAATAATTTATCTTGATGTAGATTAAGTGAATATAGTATAATATATATGTTTATCATACATAATGATGTGCATCATGTCTAAGCATATTTTAGAATTTGGGTTCACTACAGAGCTCTTTCTGTTAAAGTATATGTAAAAGTGTAAAATATACTTACGTAGTGTACAGCTGGGAGCATATCATTCCAAATTCAAGCCTAACATAAGGTTTAACTTTTGCAATTTTTTAAGTATGATTATGATAAAAACATATACCTATAATACAATACAGTATTAATATTATTATAGTGAAAACTTTTTCTACGTACTTTTTGACTCATACACAGTTCTGACATTCAATTTAAATTTCAATTCCTTTTGAACATTAGTTAGCCTTTTTTATTCATATCTTTGTTGTCATAAGTCATAATAAGTATAATTTTAATAGTTGGAACAATCATCGACACAAATAGTTCAAAAATGTAATCATATTTATTAATAATGGTTTACATACTATTTAATTAAGAAGAATTACAGCATGTAAAAAATTGACAGTACTTTCGAGTTGGATGACAATAGAAAAATTTGAAACTGTTATAACATTTTTAAAACAATTTTAATGACGTTTAATATTTTTTATATATTATGCTGATAAAATTAATAATAATTATTGTATTACAAACACAAGCAGAATAGGAGAACAACGGTATATTAATATTTAATATATATAGCCCATTACACATATAGTATATGTTATAAAAATCTTCAATTACTTATTTTTTTGTTTTGTTTTTTTGTTTTACTCATGTTAAATGAATGATACAAAACACAAAACATCCTGAATGCATGGTGTATGGATTCTTGTGATAGCTCTTCTCTGTTTATCTTTCTGGTTTTCTGTCTTTCTCTCGGATTTATTTCTTGTCATTTTATATAATATGTTGTACTTGTTTAGTATTTTTGATGCATGATGTAGATGGTATGTTCCAATCATTCTTCATCCTCACCATTATTAGCCAATAAAATTCCAGTAAAATTTTTTTTCTTTTTTTTTCAATGCAAGTTGTATATTTATATTTGGAAATGGAATATGAGTATGGCTCTATATGGTTTCATCATTATTAGACAGAATGAAAGAAAGGAAGGGAGTACATAATATATACAAATCCAAGTTGTTGAATAGGGAAAATAACAAATATTGAATCGCTGAAATATTATAGTCAAATAATACAAATTGTATGTGTACATGCATACATACACACACACAAAACACACATTCTCATAAGTACACATGAAGGAAAAAAACAATGCCGAAAGTGTTATAATATTGTTTCGTATAAATAATTGCCCATATAAAGAAATTTTTACTAGTCCTTTCATTGACGTATATTATGTGTATACAAAAGATACTTAGTTTCTTGCTGCTTGTTTCGTTTGCTGCTAACAGCTAACAGTCAGTTTGCCTTTCAGTGCTTACTCATACTCTACATATATATACATTATACATGTTTAAAACATAGAATATTATATAGACACTCATCCATTCATTCATTATTGAGTACGTGTACATAATATTATTTATAAATGTAACGTGTGATGTGTACTTACTCTCTCGCTCTCTCTCTCTTATAAAATACAAATACTTGATGTGTTTTAAACATGTCCATATTCAATACTTACTACATATTATGCATTATGCTGTTTTTTCTTCTATAGATAGATAATATTCCTTCTGTGTAATTGCTCACTCACTCACTTTTAAAGGCAGATAGTTTTTGACAGGACTTTTTTTCCCCCGTCTCTCTCTTCTCCTTTCTTTGGCGAGAGTAACCTTTATAGTAATAACAGAAAACGGCAGCAGCATCAACGTTACTTGTATAGAAAAATGATCATAATTTTTGGAGAGTTCATGTCCATCCATAATTGAAGGAAATATTTTGGCCAATTTTTTCCCCTCGTCATAACCTAGTTTATCACATATCTCATCGCCTGCACATTTTTTCTTCGGCATTCATGTTTTATGTTATGTGACATAGCATGTAACATATTATATTATTTAAAATATTATATGTACAACAATTATTACTATTATTATTAACACTTGCTCTACATGTACTATGCATTGGATAGGGAATGCATGTACAATTATTGTTTATTTTACACTGTGTATAAGACATCACATATTATATTGTATTGAAAACTGAAAAGTATGTATATGATGTATATACACTATACACAAAGTCATATTTTTATTTATTAGTTAGGAATTAGGAAACACCGAAAATGTATATATTATGCTGTATTTTTTACATGTATAGAATGTAGAGACAAGTTTGATTTTTCTAAATTGGCTTGTGAAAAGATAGAAAATGGAAATAGAAATTGAAAATCCTATGTGTGTGTCAATTATCCACAAGTTTTATATCTGAACAATCTGAACATGTATCAGATATATCTATATCTATCTATAACCTACATTATTACAGAATCTGTGGTCTTTGTACATGTATGTGTGTGCGAGCGTACTTATTTTTGAAATATTTCAATGAAAACAAAAAAAGGATTGAAAGAAAGAAAGTCAATGACATGAGAAATACTCTGTAGTTGGATCGAGAGAGAGAGAGAGAGAGAGAGAGAGAGAGAGAGAGAGAGAGAGAGAGAGGCAGAGAGAGAGGCAGAGAGAAAACCATGTATGGTATGGAAAAACAGTTGGTCAAAAATTGCCCTTATTGTAAAAGTATTGTACTATGGATCAGACTATGTATCATGCTGATGTGGATCTACATATATGTAATATGTATGCATGTATATATTATGTAGGTATATGTATACACATTGTGTCGTATATATTATTGTATGTGTGTGTCTTCCACTAGGAGATTTTGTTTCGCCTTTTAAGGTGTAGTGAATGTGATTCCTATTAACTTATTATATTATGTTATAAATGTCCAAAGTTCTACCACCATAATACATAATACATAATATCTAACTATGCATAAAGGAAAGAGTAAAGCGTATAATACGTAAAGTACATGTACTTTTGTTGTATCATGGATATGACTATGGAATGGAATGGAATGGATACAGATAGGACTTAATGCTTAAAGGAGATTGCTTATATGTTTGTGTGTGTGGTGTATCAAATCAAGGGAAAGAAAAGAAAGGGAAAATAAGAAGAAGAAGAAGAAATAGTAGTCTTCTTGGTCGTCGTGGTTGTTGTCGCCGTAAGACTAGCTAGCTACGAATACGGCAAATAAGAATAGTCATCATAATAGTTGTATAGTTTGTAGTTTTTCTGTAGTAGTGGTAGTGTACACGCTGTAGTAGTAGTAGTAGTAGTAGTAGTAGTAGTAGTGGTATCATTGGTAGTGGTAGTGAATGTTACTTTTGTTGTAAAGGAGAATCAGGATTGTTGAATTTGAATTTGATAAATACGATAAAGGAGAAGAATGTGTATAAGTCCATGTATGGAGACAGTGGGGATCTTATCATCATCATCATCATGTCCTATTCTGGTCATTTACTTTAGCCGTCCGTTCTTTTTCTCAATTCTCGATCATATGCAATGCACGTATTCTATTAAATAAATTAAATGATCATCATCTTATATAGTAAGTCAGTCAGTGAGTTAGTTGCTTTGCTTTGGTCTGGTCTGGTCTGACTATTAGTTTAGTGTTTTGTGGTGGTCATGATAGATAATAAAATGCTATTTGATCGTGGACACCATCCATGATCCTATACATTATCAGTATTATTATTTATTAAGTTTCTGATAATGATTATGATTTGACATGGCAGAGGACAGAAGACAACTGATTGAAAGAAAAAAAAATTGATGTAGAATGTAGAATTTCATGTGTAGGTATAATATGTAATATGTGATGATAGCTCATAAGTATTAAGTGTATCTAACATCTACAGCACACTACAACAACATGATATATTATAAGAAAATTGTCTATCTACATTTCTCGATTGTCTTTATATTTTAAATATCCTTCCTTTTTTTACCGGCAATATAAATTATATTTTGTATTAAGAAGAATATTATTATGCAATAATAATAATAATTAATGTTTCCTTGAAGGATCCATGTTAGTACCCAAATCCATTATAGAATAATAGATAGATACATGAAAGTTGTACTTGGAACTTTTGTTTTTAGTTTTTTGATGATGTTGCGTATAGAATGTATTATTGAGTGTGTGGATTTTTTACTGGAGTGGACCAACTGGCAATATTTATATATTATGTTTACTTGAGGATAAATATTATACTTATGTAATATTCAGATGTATCCATCTACCTACTACCTACACTTGTCAAAAAGTAGTAGTAATATTACAACAAGTACTCACTTTTATTATTATTATTATTTGTATTTCGTTTTATCTGCAAAACACCAAACCCCATAGTCCATCATCATCACCACCATCAACGGCAATGTCGTTGTCGTTTTAGTTGTCGCCGTTTAAAAACTAACAAAAATAAAGAGAATGATAAGAAACCAACTAACATTATACTACACCGTACACCGTATACTTTATAGAAAAAAACCAATAGAAAAACAAATTCGTAGGGTCATATAATCCATCATACATGTAGATGCATCCATAAAAAATATTGTTCCTTATAGACATACGTATGTTATAGGAACAAGTGATAATAATAGCGCTCACGTCATTATCATTATCTTGGATTGGTGCTTATGGATTATTCACTTTAGTTCTCAGCTTTTGATTTTAGGAGCTCTACATACGTGCATAAATGTATATAAAAAATATATATTATGATATGTCTAATAATAACATTGTAATTTGTAATGATATGATGGTGTTGACTGTTGACGATGAGGTTATGTATACTGTACACTACATATTACCTATGGATTTTTTACTGCATAAATACATAATAAATATAATAATCAGTATCATTATAGTTCACAGTTCACAGTATAACATAATAAATAGTCAACAGTGTTTTTACTTTTTAGTGTTTACTCTCCCACTTCCATCCTATTTTCCTCGTGTCTACATTTTGCAGTCCACATTTTATATACGATAATAATAATATATGCTATGCATGCAAATGTATGCAAATACAGAGATAGAAAGAGTAGCTCTCTATAATATTATGTCATTATGTAGTATTTACAAGTTACTCGATGGGGAAGTAGGAATAATATATTTTGTATAAAGAAAAAAAGAAGGAGGAGGATACACAAATGGATAAATACTGGAGACATAATAATTTATGAATTTTATACAGGACTGATGACTGAGGAGCAAAGTTAATTATTAATGAAATTATACCAATTTTCTCTCTCTCTCTCTCTTTCTCCACCTTCTTCTTCTCTCACACTTGAATTGATTTCATGCTGTTTAAGAATGTATCGTCGACATTTATACAAGTATATTATATATTATGCACTTGTATAAATTTATTCATGTTTTTTTTCTGCAAGTGTAATATTTAATACATGTAATACATGTAACGTAGGTATGTAGGTATGTAATATGTAATCAGGAGTTGTAATGTTAGTGGAGGGATTGACGATTGACTCATCCACATGAAATTGAATGGTGTTGAATGTTGAACCGTGTTATAGTTTATAGTTATACTTTTGATAATACCAACAACTAAATAAAGCTAAACTAAATTAAACTGATATGAGTGATGCCTTTGACTAGGAGAATATTTGTAAAATGTAAACATGCCTGAGGTTTTGTGCTGTTCTGCATGGAATGAATGTGTATGTATGTTTAATGTTTAAGTACAGCATATACGTGTATTTGTATTGTATTCTAGTTACATGTACAAGTTTTTTTTTGCAGTCAGTACAGATTCAATATTCAATACTAAATACTTAGTATGTATTACTTACTACTAATGTATTATGTACTGATATTTATTGGCTAAGTGAATATGGATGTTATCGTAGTTATATGCATCGGACTGAGGATGGATAGAACATGTAACGCGTATAATGTGCATACACCATACACGTAGAATTGAGAATCTAAAATTGCACATTGACATATTCAGTCAGTATTTAACCCATACTCTTTTTGCTAAGCCTATGCTCTATGCTGACTATGACAGGGAATTAATGAACTATTCACTATTGAAATAGAATCAAGGTGCTTGTTTGTTTAACAGGCCATAATAATACAAAATACAATGTAATGTAATATATGAGTAATACAATATAAAATCTGTAGCTGGCCTCCTTTTCCTTTCATCAGCAAATCTCAAATCCTTAATACTTGTACCTACATAATATATATATATGTACTTTGTCTGCCACATACAACATACAACATACACCATACATTTGAGTTACAAGCTACAAGTATTTATACACACAATTACAGCGTAATGCTCTAAACTTCAAGAAGAGGGATAATTCATAATGTATTCAGTTTTATTCTTATTGTTATTTTTTGACACGGGCTAGAGAACTTGACTCAAGACTCAAGTATAAATGTTGTATATGTCACAAAAGTATGTGCATAATATAGTATACAATATATACAATTTGCTCAAAAATGGCATGTGTGTGTGAGTATAATGCGTAAAATGTACTGCATATATGGGATTGATGACGGTGGGGAATATGGAATGCTTTGAGAAGAACCTCAACGTTAAGCATACACAGGAAGATACACAACACACAACATCTATTATACAAAATGTCCACAGTGTAAAAAGTTTTATGATCCTTTTGTAAATAATATCGACATTTTTATTTATTTTTTATTTATTTTTTACTACTCGCATCATGTACTTCTAATGAGTAATGAGTAATGAACACACCCGCACATGACAGTCATAATATCCTGGTTTTATTTATGAATGAATGTTTTATGTTTTAAGTTGGAATGAAATATTTTAAGGAAAAATAATAATAATGATGATGAAATTTACATAAATAATAAATACTTTATGATGATGACTGGTGATGGAATTTAATGTCATGTTTATCCATTTATTTTCAGATCGGGAAGATCAGTCCATTTTATGTACAGGAGAATCAGGAGCAGGAAAGACAGAAAATACAAAGAAAGTGATACAGTATTTGGCTTATGTCGCTGCCAGTAAACCGAAGGGACCAGGACCAGACCGAGTTTCCATCCATAATTCAACCGTATACAGAACTTTTTTTTTCCTTCTGTTTTTCTTTTCCCCCAACATGAAATTTTATGATTGGGATGTATCTTTTATATTATAGTCAATAGTGATTGATGATAATATTGTCATTCATGTCCTGACTTTGAGTTTTTATTAGCATTGATTTATTTATTTCTAGTAATTGCATGAGAATGTCATTGGATTTTTTGAAAAAAAATTTGTAATTTTAGTATCCTTTTCAATGATTTAGATGGATGGTTGGTGTGTGTAGTTTTAGACATTTAGATGTTAGTTAAAATTCATATTTATTTTTTTTCTTGAGCAGACTTTTTTCTTCTATCTTTTTGAATTACATTTTGGAAAATGGTAGTTTTGAATTTAGACCTTTAGTTTGAGCTTTCTCACAATTCATAAAGATAAAATTATACGTTTCACTGCAGACGGCTTTTTTCATCTACAAAATGGTCAAGAACTTGATGAGATGTATGATTTTTATTTTCTTTCATTATTTTTGTCTCTTTAAAGATATATTTTTTCCTTTATTTGTATAGTCAAAAGAACACAAAAAGGAATTTCATCAAGTATATACACATATTTTTCAATAGAGCTTTCAATTTTTCTAAATCTCAAGTTTTTTCCATCAATAACAAAATCTGTCATTTTTTCATTTTCATTTTTCCTTTCTTTTTTTTTCTTTCCAATTAATACTGAAAACCTCAAGCTACAACTGTAGGTTTATTTATAGAAGAATTTATTTATTTACTTTTATCCATCAATTTGACTGCTGATGGTAAAATTTTCTACTCTTTGATCTAAATTCACTTTTCATCACTTTGCTTCATTCTCGGTACTTTACTTTTTTTGGTGATGAAAATTTTTTTGTAGATCAATACTGTAGACCAACGGTTTCCTCCCGTTTTCAATATTGTAAGTCCTAGTTTTTATATACCAAATACCAACTACATGATACATATTACACATGAAATACAAAATACAAAACACAACACAAAATCACAGTAGATAAAAAAAAACATTTTTTGACACAATAATATAATAACATGCAGAAATACATTTTTTTCCACTAATTTTTTATAACTTGTCATACCACATTATACATTTACATATAATAATATACATATTTAATATTTTAATGATGTATGTGCGATGTGCATAATTATTCATCCATTGATTGACTCACTCACTCACTCACTTATTTACACATTTATTTATTTATTTATTCATTGTAAATCGTCGTCATTCATCGTCCTGCTAATCGTAATCGTGTAACGTCTAATAAATAATATTTAATAATAATGTTTTGTCCCTCCTGTCATTTTACAATTCAAAACAGGCTTCTTTTTTTATTTTTTATTCATCTTGCTTTTTGTCTTACTCTTCCATGTAGTTAATTTGTATTAGAAATACATGTGCTTCTGTACTGTGTATGCATGTATCATGTGCATGAATACTAGAATAATTATCAGCTGTGTACTAATTAATCATTTATGTAGTAGTTTGTTCCTTTGTCCTTTGTACCTCTTTGTTAGTTTTTGATTGCTTACAACTTGTAATTTGCTTCTAGTTACAATAATTCTTCTTTTTTTTGTAATGTAATAATAACTGTAATAATAATTGTTGTCATAATTAATGCTATATTCATGATGATGATGATGTGTAAATTAAGATGTTTATTTATTTTTCTCTTCTACAATGAAATTTCTAGGGTGAACTTGAACAACAATTACTTCAAGCTAATCCCATACTCGAAGCATTTGGTAATGCAAAGACGGTCAAAAATGATAATTCTTCACGTTTTGTAAGTTTTCAATTTATAAAATAAAATTAAATAATACTTGTTGATTTATGAATTATTTATGGTTATATGATTTGTTGTTCGGAAATAAAAAAATAAATGAATGAATGAAACTTCCGACTCATATTTTCATATTTGTATAATATATTTGGTCTCTTTATTTGGATTTCAGGGTAAATTTATCCGTATTAATTTTGATATGAGTGGTTACATCGCGGGTGCAAATATTGAAACATACTTACTGGAAAAATCCCGTGCTATCCGTCAAGCAAAAGATGAGAGGAGTTTCCACATTTTCTATCAACTTTTGGCTG
Organism: Sminthurinus signatus; assembly: GCA_019776565.1. Lineage (NCBI taxonomy): Eukaryota > Metazoa > Arthropoda > Collembola > Symphypleona > Katiannidae > Sminthurinus > Sminthurinus signatus. The sequence continues at coordinate 9,947 of JABASP010002176.1, read as the reverse complement.
GAGCAACAGCTGAGCAAAGAAAGGAATGGGTACTGGATTCTGCAGGGTCAAACTATACATTTTTGTCCAATGGAACTCTTCCAGTTCCGGGTGTTGATGATATCGCCGAGTTCCAATCCACACTCAAATCTATGCATATTATGGGTCTTGGTCCAGAGGATTATAGCTCAATATTCCGTGTCGTGTCTTCCGTACTTCAGTTTGGTAATATGCAGTTCAAACAGGAACGTAATTCGGATCAAGCTTCACTTCCAGACAATAGTGAGTTTTTTGTTCAAAATTTTATAATTTCATAATTTATAAAAAAAAATACTTGATCAGAAGGATAAAAAACAAAATACCAACTAAATTATACATATTTTTTATTTGTTCATTTTTATAGCTGTTGCTCAAAAAGTTGCTCATTTACTTGGTCTGAGTGTGACGGAGATGACAAAGGCATTCCTCAAACCTAGAATCAAAGTTGGAAGAGATCATGTCACCAAATCACAAACAAAAGAACAAGTAATTATTTTTTTTTTTTACATTTATTATTTTTATAATATATTATATTATACACACAAAATACAAACAATTTAAAACTGGAAAAATAGAAACTAGAAAAATATTAATTATTAATGATGTATGTATATTTATTATTTTTTTTCCATGTTTATTTGTTTAGGTGGAGTTTGCAGTTGAGGCAATAGCAAAGGCAACTTATGAAAGAATGTTCCGTTGGCTCGTCAATAGAATAAATAAGAGTTTAGATAGGACAAAAAGACAAGGAGCTTCATTCATTGGAATTCTTGATATTGCTGGTTTTGAGATTTTTGAACTCAACTCCTTTGAACAATTGTGTATTAATTATACAAATGAAAAACTTCAACAACTATTCAATCACACCATGTTTATTCTGGAACAAGAAGAGTATCAAAAGGAGGGAATTGATTGGAAGTTTATTGATTTTGGATTGGATCTTCAACCCACAATTGACTTGATTGAGAAACCCATGGGAATTTTAGCTCTTCTCGATGAAGAATGTTGGTTTCCAAAAGCCACGGACAAGTCTTTCACTGAGAAATTAACTTCTGCTCATTCCAACCATAGTAAATTCTTCAAAACAGATTTCCGTGGTCAAGCTGATTTTGCAATTCTTCACTATGCTGGTATGTACCACCGTCTGGATTATTTTATAATTTATAATAATATACGTGTTTTCTCTCTCTCTCTCTCTTTATATTTTGTTATACATTTAGTTTATACTGATGATGATGTGTATTATTATTAAATTAACAGGAAAGGTGGATTATAGTGGAAGTCAATGGTTGATGAAGAACATGGATCCATTGAATGAGAATGTAGTTCAATTACTCCAGTCCAGTCAGGATGCTTTTGTCATTCACATATGGAAGGATGCTGAGATTGTTGGAATGGCTCAACAAGCCATGTCAGATACTCAATTCGGAGCCAGAACCAGAAAAGGAATGTTCCGTACTGTGAGTCAACTGTACAAAGAACAATTAGGACGACTTATGGTCACTCTTCGTAATACAAACCCTAATTTCGTCAGATGTATCATTCCTAATCATGAGAAAAGGTACTTTATTTATTTGTGTATATATAATATACAATATACACAATGTTTTCTACTTTTTTTACTCTTATTTGTATACAAATAATGTTGACGTACAAAAAATAATAATAATGGTTTAATTTTTTTTTAAACTTGTTTTGTCAATTCATCTACATATTATAACATGTTTATTATAATTTATAATTTTTTTTTATAATTAGATCTGGAAAAATTGATGCTCCACTAGTTTTAGACCAACTCCGTTGTAATGGTGTTTTAGAAGGAATCCGTATTTGTCGACAAGGTTTTCCCAATCGAATTCCATTTCAAGAATTCCGTCAACGATATGAACTCCTCACTCCAAATATCATCCCAAAAGGTTTTATGGATGGGAAGAAAGCTTGTGAAAAGATGATTCAAGGACTGGAACTTGATGTTAATCTCTTCAGGATTGGACAATCCAAAATCTTTTTCCGTGCTGGAGTTCTTGCCCATTTAGAAGAAGAACGAGATTTTAAAATTACAGACCTTATTGTTAATTTCCAAGCCTTTTGTCGTGGAAATTTGGCAAGGAGAATGTACAACAAGCGTGTTCAACAATTGAATGCCATTCGAATCATCCAACGGAATTGTACTGCTTATCTCAAGTTGAGGAATTGGCAATGGTGGAGATTGTATACGAAAGTTAAACCTCTTCTCCAAGTGACAAAACAAGAAGAAAAACTTAGTCAAAAGGAAGATGAGCTGAAATCCATCAAGGATAAATTAGAAAGTACCATCAAAGTTGGGGAGGAGTTTCAATTTAAACTACAACAAGCTATTGATGAGAAATCCATGTTGGCTGAACAACTTCAGGCTGAAACAGAATTATGTGCTGAGGCTGAAGAAATGAGAGCTAGACTCGCCCTCAAGAAACAAGAATTGGAAGAGATTCTTCATGATATGGAAGCAAGAATTGAGGAGGAGGAGGAAAGAGCTGCCATGCTTTTTAATGAAAAGAAGAAACTTCAATTGAATATCCAGGATCTTGAAGAACAACTAGAGGAGGAAGAGGCCGTTCGACAAAAACTTCAGTTGGAGAAAGTACAAGGAGATTCCAAAATCAAAAAGTTGGAAGAGGATTTGACTCAATTTGATGAGTCTAATTCTAAATTGATCAAGGAGAAAAAGTCTCTTGAAGAGAAAATGAATGATTTGAGCTCGGCTTTGGCAGAAGAGGAGGAAAAATGTAAACATCTTGGTAAACTCAAAGTAAGTATATAGTATATATATTTTAATAAAAATTAGCTTATTTTTTTCCTTTTTCATTTTTTTTCTTCATAATTCATCAGTTCCAAAATTCAACACATGATACAAGAACTAATAAACAAATTCATATTATTTGTTTGTTTGTTTTAGGCAAAACATGAGTCAAGTATTGCAGAACTTGAGGAGAGGTTAAGGAAAGAATCTTCTACTCGATTGGAGATTGAGAGAGTGAAAAGGAAGTTGGAATCAGAAATTTCTGATCTTCGTGATGGTGTTACAGAGAAGAAACGAGAAATTGAAGAAATGCAACTTCAAATTGGAAAGAGAGAAGAGGAATTGAATAATGCTCTGCTCCGTGTAGATGAGGAATCTGCATCTAAAGCAGCTGCCCTCAAAACTGTAAGAGAACTCGAGTCTCAAATTATTGAATTGGGTGAAGATCTTGAAGCTGAGAAAGTTGCACGGGCTAAAGCTGAGAAAACGAAACGAGATCTGAATGAGGAATTGGAAGCCTTGAAAAATGAATTATTGGACAGTTTAGATACAACAGCTGCCCAACAAGAACTCCGTTCCAAAAGAGAATTAGAATTAGCTGCTCTCAAAAAGAGTTTGGATGATGAATCCACATCACATGAGACCAACATTTCTGAAATGAGACATAAACATGGTCAAGAGATCAATGGTCTTTTAGAACAATTGGATAATTTGAAAAAATCTCGAGCTAGCTTAGAAAAGGTAAAATCACAATTAGAGGGAGAAAATGCAGATTTTGCCAATGAGCTTAAAATTATGAATCAGGCAAAAGTGGAGTTGGAAAGGAAGAGAAAGGGATTGGAAGGAAATGTCCAGGAATTGAGTGTCAAAATTGTTGAATTGGAGAGGAAAAATACAGAGTACTCTGAAAGAATTACGAAATTAAATTCTGAGATTGAATCCTTAAATGTACAACTGGAGGAGGCTGAAGGACGAGCTAATGGAATGGCCAAGAGTTCTGTTGGTCTTACTCAAAGAGTTGAAGAGATTAATGTAAGATTAGAAGAGGAGACCAAATTGAGAATTGCACTTGCTGCCAAACTCAAAGAAACAGAAGCTGAAAGAGATGGTCTTCAAGAACAGGTTGAGGATAATGATGAGTTGAAAACCAATTTCAGTAAACAAATTGCTGCACTCAATGCAACCATTGCGGAATTGAAAAAGAGAGTTGAAGCAGATGAAGAGACAATAAATACTTTGGAAGCTACGAATAAAAGATTCATTAAAGATTATGAAGAACTCAAAAGACAAAATAGTGAATTACAAGCTCAAAGTGAGAGACTTGAAAAGAGTCGTAAGAAACTTCAACAAGAGTTAGAAGACTCCTCCATTGACATTGAAGCCATGAGATCTAAAGTTGGTGAATTGGAAAAGAAACAACGAAAGTGAGTCTTCTTCATTTTTACTTCTTTTTTTTAAGTATTTGTTGATGATGATTACTTGCAAATATTTTATTTTTTGGTTTATGATAAATATATATTATTATACAGTCAATGCATTTTTAATTCCTTTCTAAACACCAATGTAAACTGAAAATATGAGATAATAATATTATGTTACAATGTAATTTTTTTTGTTTATGTATTTGTATTTTAGCTTTGATAAAATTCTTCAAGAAGAGAAATTAATTGGAGAGAAATATTCACAAGACAAAGAAGCGGCAGAAAGAGAGGTTCGTGAGAAGGAATCTAAAATCATTGGTCTTCATAAGGATTTGGATGATAAAGAACGATTACTTGATGAGGTTGAGAGGAAATGTCGTCTCCTTCAAAGTGAATTAGATGAATTGAGCTCAAGTCAAGGAACAGCGGATAAGAATGTTCATGAACTTGAAAAACAAAAGAGAAGTCTTGAGTCACAACTCGCTGAACAAAAGACACAAATTGAAGAATTAGAAGATGAACTTCAATTGACAGAAGATTCTAAACTTAGGTACTAATAATAATTACTATTCTTCTTTCTAATATAGAAATTTAAAAATTTTATTTTTACTATGATAATGTAGATCAATAACAAAAATAGTAAAAAAAAAATATATAATACTTATAATATATACATTACGTATATATATTTAGTGTATTTAGTATGTATTAACTTTCAATTATAATATATTATTATTATTATTGTATTTTACAGACTTGAAGTGAATATGCAAGCATTGAAATCTCAGTATGAGAGAGAAATGCAGTCTCGTGAGGAACAAGCAGAAGAGAAAAGGAAAACTCTCACAAAACAACTCAAAGATGTTGAAGCTGAGTTGGAAGATGAGAGGAAGAATCGTACAGCTGCTGTCAATGCTCGAAAGAAGATTGAAGGAGAAGTGAATGAAATCGTTAGTCAGTTGGAAGTTGCCAATAAAGTGAAAGAAGACACCCTTCGACAGTTGAGAAAGCTTAATGGACAAATCAAGGACTACATACGAGAGGCTGATGAAGCTCGTATTGCTCGAGATGAAGCTGTTGGTAGTTTAAAGGATTCTGAAAAGAGAGTCAAAAATCTTGAATATGAAATTATCAGTCTTCAAGAGGAACTCTCCAGCTGTGAAAGAAGTAAAAGAGCTCTGGAAGTTGAAAGAGATGAATTACAAGAAGAACTTGGTGTTTATAATAGCAAAGGTATAATTTCAATCCTTAAATCATGTACATACATTTAATCCTGTAATCATATTTATTATTTATTGTTATTATTAATTATAATTAATAACAACTTTCTATTTTTACATGTACATTTTTTGGATCAATTTTTATATTGAATGATAATGATTAAATTAATATTTGTGTAAATGCATTTTGTTTTAAAATAGGTACAATGGTTCTTGATGAAAAACGTCGATTGGAAGCAAGGATTCAATCTCTTGAGGAAGAATTGGAAGAGGAACAATCTAATGGAGAATTACTTAATGAACGTTTACGTAAACAGGGACTTCAAATTGAGACTATGACAACTGAACTTCAATCTGAACGTTCAGCTCTTAGTAAAACTGAATCTTCTCGTCAGACCCTTGAGAAAGTTAATAAGGATCTACGTTCTAAAATGGCCGAGTTGGAGACTGCAGCAAAATCCAAATCCAAATCTATTATCACAACTCTTGAGCTCAAAGTTCAGAGTTTGGAAGAACAACTTGAGGCAGAAGTGAAAGAAAGACTTGTTTGTGGAAAGAATCTAAGAAGAATGGAGAAAAAGATTAAGGAACTTAATCTTCAATTAGAGGATGAGAAGAGGAATGTTGAAGCACAGAGAGAAATGACAGACAAGACAAATAACCGAGTCAAAAACTTGAAACGAATGTTGGATGAAGCTGAAGAAGAGATTAGTCGAGAGAAGGGATTAAAAAGAAAATTAGTTCGAGATTTGGAGGATGCAAATGAATTAAATGAGAGTCTCACCAGAGAAATTAATTCCGTCAAAAGTAAAATGAGGTAAAAAAAACTAAGCATCTTATTTTAATAATTTACATCCTCTATAATATATGATATACTATTGAATATTAATTATCTAAATTTATATTTGATGAACTTGTATAATGTGTGTATTGTAATATATGTGTGTATATATATCATAATATGAATTTTACCATCTTTTTCATGCTGCTTTCTCCGTTCTACTAACACTACTCAAAAATACATAAAATATTAACAAAAAAATATCTCTTTCTGATTTTAAAACAAATAAAAAGGAATGGCAAAGTGAGGTAAAGAAATAAATAAATAACGACCTTGACTTTAAACTTAGTTTTTTTTTACAGTGTATATGTAGGTGTATGTTGTATTTTAAAAAATTGGAAAAAGTTGAATTGGATTGCACGTACATACATACAAATATGAAATTATATTATGTGCATGAAATAATGGAATGAGTTGTGTGTATTTTTTTAAATATATATTATTATGCATTGTGTAGTAACAATTTATATAAAAAGTATTGAGAAAATCTTGAAAATTGTAATGTAATACGTAAAGCAGTAAAAAAAAACATGAGTAGAAGAATATAATTTTTGATAAAATTTTTGTAATGTATTTAGTGTGGTTGCTAATAATATATAGTTTGTAGATGATTAGATTAGAATACAACATGTTGATCTTATATATTTTATATGTGTATTATGATCTGATAAAAATAAATGAATTTGTTTTTGTTATCGTATTTTAGGAGAGGAACAACATCAGGATTGAGTCGATTGAGTAAACGAAGTTCTCTTCCTGGTGGTGACAACGATAGTACACTGTCAAATGATGATGACAACGATGACCTAGAACCAACCAGCGCAAATACAAGTGGTGGAACTGGTGGAAATGGAAATATCAACGTGAAATAAAGAATCGAATTAACTTAATATTTACAAACAAAAAAATATAAAAAAATAATTAATAAGAATAATATAATACCTTTAAACCATTTTAATTATATTGTATTATGATGATAACAACAAATTTATTATCATATTCTTTTTAACTTAATTTTAATGATTCATACTATAATAATATATTTTATATTCCTCGTAAGAAGTGCCTTATTACACTAAAAAATATACTAGAATTAATATGTTACTTATTATATCAATTGTCATAGTTTAAGTACCGTAGCATGGAGTTGTAAAAAATTATATTATATTATACGGATATATATATATACCAACTTAAATACTTACCCTACATAATATAGTTATTTTATTATTATTATTGTGTTTTATTATTATCCAACCTTCTATTATGAAGATTTTTTTTTGTTTTCCCCTTTTTTGTGGTGATGGGATTTTTAAAATGAATCAAATGAAATGAGCATATATATATATATATGTATACATATTTTAATTACGAAGAGAAAAAAAATATGAAAGAAGACAATTGTATAGTATTAGAAAAAGAAAAATGTGTGTATATCTGTCTACGAAGATATGAACCCTTTTTTGTTTTTGAATTAAAATTAAAAAGTAAAAAGGGTTTAAAGAAACATTAAACAGAGTACTATATACATATATATACATAATATATTATAATCCCTTTGTTATAATAGTATTTGTACTTAATAATACTGATAAGAATTGAAAAACTACTACTTTTTACTAAGAGTATACGTGTATGCATGAATAATATAACACGATGATATTTTATTATTTAAGTAAAGAAAAAAATAATAAAGATTTGATTACATATATATTATACATTGTAATGAAAATGTAAAACAAAACCTCTATATCTATATATATATGTATGTATATGGAAATTTAATATGTTACTTATTAAATATAATATAAAGTTAAAACAACGACACACGATTGTCTTTTATGATTGTATTATATTAAAAATATATATGAATGTAATAATTAATAATATTTAATATTGCTAAACTATACTATTACCATAAAAAAATAGTAATAATAATAATAAATAATAATTATGATTATGATGAATATAATTTGTCGAATCAATCACATTTTCATTCATTTAATATTCAATGTGCCAACAACAAACAATAAAAATTTACATTATATATATGTAGACATATAGTTAAAATGTTATATGAGTATGCATGCCCACTTATTTTTTATAGGCCAAGAAAAAAAAACGTACCATTCAAAACAATACACTATACACTAACAAAAAATGAAACTATATTATACATGTATGTATAGCCTATTATTATTATATATATGTATTGTTATGCATTCCCAAGATATAAACACAAAAAAGTTACATAATCCATATTATTATGATGATACACGTATTACACAACATTTTGATGATTTAACTATGAACTATATATTATAATAATATACATATATATGTATAACAGTATTATATTTTATGTCATTTCGTGTAAGATCAAAACTATCTAATAATATATAATATTTATATGTAAAAAAATATATGTATACATGATGATATATTATTATGATTCCATGATTTCTATGTATATCTCTAATACTAAAAACAAAAAATATGTAATAAAGACGAAAATGAGTACCAAAAGAAATAGTATGATTAGTGAAAAATCAATATATACCAATCATTCACGTTGTTTTTGTTTTTTTCAGTGGTTATTTATAAATGTTGTAATTTTAATTGTCCAAAAAGTTTTTGTTGTAAATATTCATTCATATAATATATATTATATATAATATATTATCATATAATTTAATAATAGTAATAATATGCTGTTTTTTTTTAAATATCCAGTTATTTTAATAGAATACTTTTTTTGATTCATTTTTATATATCTTCTTTCCTTCTTCTTGAATTATGATGTATATAGCTGTTGTATAGTAATAGGTGTTGTTTTTACTTAAATATTATTATATTATGCCGATATTATTTTCCCTTCTTATATTTCTGATATTAAAATCATAATATATTAATTAATCATGAACGAAATATGTACTTCAATCAACAAGACAAAAAATAATGAACTCAAGCTTTTTATATCATTGTTGTTCTTTGAAAAACAAAAAAAAAAGGTACACAAAAGTTCCTTTTGTAGGATGTTGTTGTTGTTGTTGTAATAGATGTTGTTATTATTAATTTTCTCTTTTACATTATCTTATAATGATGGAAATGTTTGTTTTAAGAGAACATGATGATAACACAAACTTATAGTTTATTTCAAACAATAATAAGTGAATGAAAGATGTTATATTATTATTTTACGGTGTACAGGGATACTTTTTTTTTCTTAAATATGTTTTGCTGTTATATAGATGTTTCTTTTTTTTTATACAGAGTTTTTGATTTAAAACAAAACTCGATAGTAGTATAGTAGTAAGTTATAGTTATTCTTATATGCTTATTCTTATTTATTTCTAGTTCTTACTGGTTTCTTCTGTTGCTTCTCCCTGGGTCTCATTAGACTGTTGTTGGTTGTTCATAAAAAAGGTAAAAATAGACAAGAAAAAAGATATAAATTTTTTTAGTTTTTGTTTTTTTAAAGAAATGTACGTTGTATATGTACACATAGGAATTGATTATCTTGTCTTTCGGTTTTTGTTTACTATAAGTAGTACAGAAAAGTAAAATATATTATGATAATAAAAAAAGTATACCTCTTGTTCTCCACCGGAAGTGGTACCCCCACCACCACCTTGTCTGTTACCCCCTCGAGAACCTCCCCCTCCTCT
>JABASP010002175.1:0-22079 GCA_019776565.1 Sminthurinus signatus | reverse complement strand
ATCTTCGTATCTCTTGTAATAGATCAAGTATTTTTTCGTTCATACACACGATTGTCGGTTTACTTTTTTTTGGTTATCTTATGCATTTAACATTTGACGGTTGAAAGCTGAAAGTGGAAATCATTGACTTGAATTCTGTAAATAGTTAAATGTCTTATTATCATTCGTTTAAACATGGACTGTTTTTGATTCAAGTTTCAGTGATCAAAATGTTCGACTAGTGTATTTTTTAAATAAAGTTGAGACTTGAGATGTTTTAACTTACCTTGCATTTTGGTAGAGTATCATATTTCATACATTTGGAAGGGAAGTGTATGTTGTGTATGTATATTTTGGATGTCCTTGAGGATGACAAAGATAAAGATAAAGAAAGAAAAAGAGGATGCAAAAAAAATGAAGAAACGTGTATTGCACTACAATGTAACGTAGACGGTGAAACGTATGAAAAGGCACGAAAGAAAAGGTACAAAAAATATCGAGCAACATGTAACATGTACAATCTACAGTGTATACGGAGGGCTGAATTTGTTCACATAAGAAATAATAGGAGAAATAGAAAGAAAACAACTTGAATGAAAATGTGTTGGAGTGGATGGAAAATTGCTGTCATTGAAATGAATGCTTCTATACGTTTACTTACTTTTTTCTATTTTATTTTTTTGCACAATATAAGATTTTGAATGTATGTCTGTTTTTATGCGAGTGTAAATGTGAACGTGTGTCAGTATGAGAAATGAAAAGGCGAAAAGAAAGAAATAGAAAGTAAACTGATTTCATTTTCTTGATGTTCCTCTATTCTCTGTTCTATTTACAGCTTCAAGGATTCGGTACGAAATTACTAAAGGAAACACTGGTGGAGCATTTGCTGTGAAAAACATGACTGGAGCCATTTACGTCGCTGGTCCTTTGGACTATGAGAGCAGAAAACGGGTAAGAGAAACTCAATACGTTCAGTGTTTGTTCATTCATAAAAATAAAGATTTTTACAAAATTCCCATGTTTTAGTTTCTCCACATCGACGTAGTTTACTTTCTCCCTCGTTGACCATTTAATTAGTGTTTATAGTGTCTATAGATTAACAAGAAGGAACAAAAAAATACATCAATGAGAAGGGTTTAATTTTACACTTGACTAGATTTTATGTCTATTTTACAATTGTAGACGTACATTTTTTATCAAAAGTGTCCAGTGCATAAGTCTCATTTACCGTTTCATAAAATAGCTTCGGCCTTTCAAAATTCTATTATTTTTAATCATAATGATAATTTTTGTAACAATTTTTGTTGTTTTTATTTTCTATTATTTTTGATAATATGAAATATGACTAGTCAATTTTTGTCCAGTCAATCATAATTTATATTAGCATCTATCATAATAAAATAAATATAAATCATAGGATGATATTTATTACAATTTTTCTAATTTTTCCAGATTAGATTTTATAGTTCTCTTCATAATATTATTGATTTTTTTACAGCTACAGTTTTACATTTAATGACGTCAAAATCAGGCTAGGACAACATTCTAAATATTTTATCTGTCAAAAAATGGAGTATGATGCAAAATGGGCCAAAAAATTAGCTTTTTGAAAGTTGTGTAATGAGTGTAATCACTACAACTGTTATCTCTTTCCTTCTTCTATAATGCTGAAGGCCTGAGGAAACTTTTTGTAAGAATTTTTTTTATTCATTCGTGCATATTGCTGCAAAGATGAGGACGATGATGATGATGATGAAGAGATATAAATGAAAGAAACTGAGTTTAAAAGCAAGACTGCATATTATATAGACGATAGAGTTGTCATACAAAAATTACACATGGGCATAAGATAATCCTTTCTGAAGAGTGAAGAGCGACAAGTGAAACTAGGACTAGTTGAAAATATATCAAGGGAACTGTGAAATGTATATGTTAGGCTATAATATAAATTCCCACTCTTCATTCCTTCATTCTGCATTCATTTGCATGTGGAATGAGGAGGATGATGAAAAGTTTATCTAGATGCTAGACTCTATTATGTAGAATGGAGAATGTAGACTGGACAAAAAAAGTTTGTGTGGAGAATGATGACAATTTTTTCCAGTTAGGAACCAAATGAGTTTTGGCAAGTTAAATGGTTCGCGACTTGCTTGAGGAGGAATGACTTGAAAAGTCACAATGTGGCATCAAACCATGACAAACCATCGCATAAACTTGTAGGCTATAGAAAGTAGAAAGTAGATGGTAGAATAACTTAACTTTGCATACTAATAGTAATAACAATATTGTTACACTGTTACACGCAGTTTCTTCCTAACTTTCTCCCCTTTTACTTTATTTTTATCTTGATTCTTGGTGTACCTATTACAAGTTTATATGGTGTAATCATGTCTTTTATTGAATGGTATAATAATAATAGTAATAATAATAATATTATATGCATATCTATATTATGTGTAAAATGTAATGTCTGTAATATCTCAGTATGAATTGAGACTGGCTGCATCGGACAACAAGAATGAAAATTCCACGACAGTGGTTATTCACGTCAAAGGTAAAAACAATATATCAGGACAGGAACAAAAGATAATCATACTGTACATTTGCTTTTATTTTTTCTAGTATTAAGTATTAAGTAATATATAACATTTTCTTGTTTCTTGGGTTTTAACTGCTTTTCTCTCATATTTATCTACAATCTACAATAAATAATTGGTGAATGGTTTCTAATGTCTAATGTCTAACGTTAATCTATGAACTTTTTCATCAATGCTTCCATCAATTTGGACCAATTCTTCTCCACATAATCTACAGATGTCAATGATAATCCACCCGTATTTGATCGCCCAACTTATGAAACTCAGATTACAGAGGAGGACGATAGGAACCTTCCAAAACGAGTTCTTCAGGTTACTACTCCTACCAAATTCTCTGAAATGATGTTGTTGTCCCTGTGCTTAAATTTTACGTGCTTTTGCTTCTTGCTTTCCCTTTGACCTCCACAATTCCAATACGTGTTTGGTAATTCAATGAAGTTCATTCTCCATTCTTCTGCCAATTAACTAACTAATAATAATATTGTAATTATTGTCAACTTTCTTTCTTTTACTCAATTTTTTACTCCTGTTTTTATTGTGAAAAGAATATTTATATTTTTATATTTAAGTTTGTTTTTGACTCTTACTTTTTTTACTGTACAATTGTTTTTGCTAATTTTTCCGCCAAGACATAAAAAATAGAAAGGAAAACGTGGAGCAGGAATAATAACCTTACTTGATTTTAAACTGCCTCTTTAAACTCTTAAAATACGGCATACGGAAGTGACCCTTTCCACATTCTACATACAAAGAGGAAACCCCTTTAGTAGTTAGTAGAAAACGATAAAAGAAAAAATACTACAAACGTTATATTGTGCGTTGTGCGTTTATAGTAACAAAAAATAAGAAGAAAGTACAGCCCAAAAGTATGAAAAGAGTATGAAAAAAAACTTTTTGTACTTTATTTCCTTGGTATATCATTCCTGACATTTTATTAGATACGAAGGACTTCCTCTCCTTTGTCCTGTTTTTGATGTACAAAATAGAAAATAGAAACCAAGGTGCTTTGCTGTTTTCCTTTGTTACTTTTTTTGTTTCTTGTTTTTTATTTGTTGTTCTTTATTTCCCCTTTTCCCTCCTTTTGGTTTTTGGTTATCGGTGTAAATTGAGACATTATTTCACATTTCATGAACATTGAGTATGTTCATCCATTATATAGTTAATAACAAGTGTACATAACTTTTCCAAAAGGGACTTGATTCTTTTCTCTTCCTGCTCTTCCTGTGACACATTAATACGCATAAAGTGTGTTGTATTGTTTCAGTTGGGAATTTTAAGGATTTAGTGAATGAGTTGTTAAAGAGTGGTGCAAAATAATAATGCTTTTGTTTGGTAGCCTAGATTCTAGAGTCAAGAATCTCATATTTTGATAATAATTAACAAAATATAAAAAATAAAACGCGCACATGGCCCAAATAGAATATAGAACGTAGAATGTGGATACTTTTCTACAGATATTTCGTATAGTACAGTGATTTTGAATTAGGTAAGTCAGTACAGTAGTTTGCAACAGCTACATATTCAACGGCAATAATAATACGCACAATGATAATAAATGTACATAATACATTATGTTTAATGTTTGTCGGCGCTGTAGCCTGTAGCCTGTACTGTAATTTTCTTTCGAGTTGGTCGCATCAAGTTTCTATGTGTTTCCTTATTCCTTCCTTTTTTACATGACTCTCATGGAGAATGGAGAGACCGGAAAAAAGTAAACTACCAACTACCAGCTCTCTCGCGTTCACCAATACTTTCCACTTCCTTCCAAGTCGAGTTTTTCTTCTACTGTATGCTTAAGTTTTTCGCGTTTTGCATGTGTATGCTTGAACGTTAAATCTTCAGTCTTGAGTCTTCCTCATGCTCTACTGATATTTACAGTACAGAACATGAACGCCCGTACTTGAACTCTTGTATTTATTTCAGTTCAGTCTGGATTTTTTTAAGTAGGGAGAAAGCTGCTAGTTATATAAGACATAAGACGTACCTCTCGGGATCCGTCTAAGATTTTTTTTCCTCTACGCACAATAATTTATATGCACATTTGTTTTAAAAGCGATGCCTTGATGATTCGTATCATTTTTTGGGGTGAGGCGTCTTCAGTATTTATATGACTGGCTGACTTTGGCATTGGTTTGGCTTTGGCTTCTTGAGCTCCAACTTTATACACGATACTTTGTTCTTGGAAAATCTGAGGCCTATGTATTTTGTATTTTATGTGTAGAAGATTAGAACAGGAGAAGCAAGTACAAAGTACACATTATATGAGACTGACTTCCTCTTCTCTTGTCTCTGATACGAGAAGAGGAATTAGTACTGTGTAGTATGGGCCTGTAATGAATGACAAAGCTGATGGTTGATTCCGCTATTTCCCCCTTTTCCTCCTTGAACATTCTCTCTGTCATTCCTTCATTCATTCGAAGCTTTGGAAGGAAGTGGGAGCGGGATAAAAAAAACTAAAAGTAGGGAAAGAGGTAGTATTCTCGATTTCCTGATTCTCGATGGTATTCTAGAATCTAGACTCTAGATTCTAGAAACTAGACGACATACAGAGAGCAGAGAGAGAGTGGAAATGCGTATATATTCACTAACCGCTTTTTCATTGGGACCGCTTTCACTCCAGTCTCGAAATAGAGCTCTCCTCTATTTCGCTTACACGCTTCACATCTTAAGTAAACGATGAAATACTGTGTACTGTGTACTGAATATTGTGAGTTGTGTGTGCTGGTTGCTGGTTACTGGTGTCTCTTGACTGGGGAAAATCTACGGTCTGTCTGAAATTGTTCATGTAATTTGTGAGGACATGTAGCATAACGTATCGTGTATAAAGAGTAAAGAGTACATTGTGTATATGGTATAGACTATAGACTAGAGACACTTGATACGTACATAAATGTACCCGTTTTAGTTGCTACTGTGTGTAATGAGAAAGTTTTTTTTTCGTGGGTGGCTGATTTCGTTCTTTGGAATAAAATAGGTTTTTCTTGGTCCATTTCCATACTTTTACTAATACACACGCTGTAATAGTCAAAGTACTAGAACTAGTACTAGTCTTAGTAATAGTAGAAGCACACTGGTAGTGGCAGAAGCAGGATGGCATGAGTTCAGTTGGGCATTTCAATGTAATGTGAAACGAATTAGACTCGGTTAAGCAGCCAGGAGTGAAAGCCAACGCTAAAAGACTCACATTTCTTCTCCAACTTGAATTTCCTGCCTCCTCACGCTCCCCGAACACCAGAATCTAGAAGCTGGAATCTGGAATCTACATTGTACAATTAAAGCTTTTATAATACATATTATATTAGTACTTTTGGTTCAATTTGTATTTGTACACGAACATGATATAGAATATAGAATAGACATAACACTCTTGTTTGAGATTTGAGATTGACTACTTTACATTTATATTACTGTAATTTTTACAGAAAAGTAGGCGTATTTCATCCATAAAACCGTATTACGTATTACAGATATTAGTCAAGTATTCTGTGAAGTAATGGTCGGTGCTTTGGAAAAAATTATCAATTTATACATTGCATATTAATATTACTATTTTTGAGTTCCTTTTACTCTCTAAACTCTAAATAAATAGTGTGTTGCAACTTGTAACCATACATTGCGTGTATTTATTTTATCCATATGGATAACGATATCGATTTTTATTATTTTACAGACCAAATATTTTCTAGAGTAATTCATGCATCCATAATCCATATATACTTTTCAGTATTATTCATTGTTCCAGTACACAAATGAGGCAGTGATAATAAATACAAGATTATTGATACATGGTAGAGTTCTCTAGTCTGTAGCCCTATTCCAAATTCCAAGTCATCGAATAATTTAATGATAGTGCATCATGTACAAAATACAAAAACGGTGCAGTATAAAGTATAAATTATAGCAAGAAATTTGAAGCTCGCTTCTTCTCTATTCTTTCATGTACGTTTTACAATGTTTAAAAAAGATTCGGGCTTTAGGCTAAATAAATAATATTGGACGCGGGTTTAATGATTCTTGTAAAATTATTACATATACTAAGTCGGTTCTCGGGACTCGACCCATTATTTTCTTCAAGTGGATATGTGAGGAAGATTTTGTAGAATTCATGGCCTCTCTCTCTCTCTTTCTCTTTGATAGTTCCAACAAAAGTACTCTTCTGTATATTAATATTATAAATTTCACATGTAATAATATGATAGATATTTTGTCCATAAAGAGGAAATTAAATTCCTGAGAAATGATCAAGTTTTTCTGGTACTTGGACGATGAACGTGTGTACAATGTAGTGTGTACATTTTTTTAAATGATATGTGTAGAGTATAGAAATAGTCGGATTAAATTTGAAACCAACTTATTTTTATGAAGGTCTCGCATAACACAATTGTCGTATGATATTGAAACTTGAATGGAAGCTTAAATATTTATGCACTTTTAACTTTTAAAGTGTATTTATGTCCTGGTCATTGCAAGATTATGTAAATGAATCCAACTATCAACCGTTCTACGCATTTAGATTTGTGGGTGGTTGAGGAAAGTCAAGCTGAAAAGTCTGAGGTTAAAACTTTCCTCTCTGAAAATATTCTTCCCAATAACCAATAACAATGATAGTGTAATAATATCAAATATTATGCTATTTCATCCATTTGAATTCTAATGTGAGTCATTGAACATTGAACGAGCATTTTCTTCACGTGTGCCACTCGCCTTTTTTTACTTTCTATCGAATGTCAAAGAAATATAATGGAGACATTTTTAAGGAATCGTACAGTATACAGAGTGCAAAATAAAGAAGAATCGATACATATGTAGGTAATAAACTTTTTGACTTTCCACTTTTTGCATGCATAGTATGTATTTTTGTATTAGACATGCATCTGTAAAAGCTGTGACCCACATGTGTGGAGGATAATAGGTTTTTATAAGCAACCGTCGCATTTTCATTGACAAAGAAATGGAAAAGGTCGAGAAAGAAAAAAGGTAGTTAGTAGTCGGAATGCAAGTGAGAAAATATTTATGCATATTATGCACCTAGGAATTTGAAAGCGTAGAAAGGAGATGAAAAACCCGAGCGTTGACAATGAATATCGAAAAAAAATCTATAATATGAATATTGACGGCGGAGAAAGTCTCTTGAAAGTTTTCTTTTGCCAGGGCATGGTCTTTCACTCTCCCTTTTTCTACTGGATATCGAAGATCGAAGGAGATTGGTGATAACGGCCGAGGTTACCAAAGCGAGGTCCGAACGAAGGTGAAGAAGTGAAGTAAAAGACAAAATATTGGAAGAGGGTGCAAGAAACTTTATATTTCGCATGAAAGGCCAAAGTCTATTAAACCTGCACTTTCTTTCTTTTTTTTAAAAGATAAATCAGCCAGAATAAAAGGAAAGCCGGCAAACTATGCATATGCATCCATGGAGAAAGTACAAAAGAGATCTGCGGATCTGGATCAAGGGGAGAGTCAAAGGCAACGATTAGTTTAAAAGGGGGAAAGAACGTGTTTTCGAACAATGAATGGTTTTTTCTTCACTTTTCTCTTGCATCTGCTGAGAAGAAAAAACTTTCACCAAAATGTACTTTTCTCTTTCCTTTTTTCACCCATTCGATTAAATCGATGATTGTCGTGCATTTTAAAATCTGAAAGTAATCTTGAATGTATTAAATATTAAATAGTATTGAGTATTAAGTGTATTCTACTTTGATTTAAAAAGAACTGTATTATTCAGGATATATTGAAAAGTTTTCAAAACTAATTGATTCAAAGAGTACATTGAAAACTGAAAGTGTAGAAAACCTTTTTAAATTCAAATATGTTTCAAAAATTTCAAAGGAGTTTTGAATTGTACAGTTTATTTTGTTATCAAGAAGTACTATTACAAATTGATTTCCAGTTTCAGACTATATATTTTACACATCGTTCTCTGGTCTAGGGGCTATGAAGATTCTATTCTACCACTTTCTCTCAACGAGATGAGGCCTGTTTTAGTCGGATAGACTAAAAGACATTTTCTCCTCAGTTCATAATTTTCTCCGTAAAATCAATGTGAGTTAAGTTACTCATGCAAGTTCCATTTACTTTACACTGATGCACACTGTGAATATTATAAACGTAGAATAAACTTGGCTGCAAAATTGTCTCAAAATCTAGATACTAGATACCGAAACCGAAAGATGCAGTTTCAAATCTCACCAACAAATTCTACATATATGTACAATGTACAATGTACAAAGTACAGATAGAGAAAGATTGAGACGTTTTACAACAATCTCCATCCTTGGTTTGGGGTTTTGGATTTTGGGTTTTGGGTTTCTACAATTTAACATTGACGCTTCATTTGATTCTTTCAGTACCCCACGGTTAGTTACGACGACATTCATGACTAGGAAGGAGATACCGCATACAGAGTAATATCTTTATGTTGCCATACATTGCCTCGTAAAATTTACAAACTAGCGACTCTCCTTTCCAATGATACGTAGTAGAGTTTGGAATTCACAGTGGGGAGAGGATGAACGTGAACATGAACATGAACAAGAACTAGGAAGAAGAGAATAGAGAATGTTGGCTATCTCCATCTCCTGTGCTAGATAATATTACCAATGTCCCCATCTTCTTCTTCTCCTTTTACTATATTATACTACTAGTTTATGGTTGATGTACAACCATTTGATCAGAGCATGTACAATGTACATGTAAAGTGGTAGGAGGAGGACGACTCTTTAATACAGCTTTCTATATTCTATTAATAATGTGCATAACTAACACACAGTACCTTAGTCTCTTCTACAGTCTGCTAGTTCTTGGTTGTTGCTACATGGTTGAGGTGTACAGAAGTCGACGACAACTGCAGCACCAGCATTATAATAATTTCAAGTACAATATACACCGAGCGCATGCAGAATTTTAAACAACGAACATCAAAATATTTGTAAACATTTTGTGTCTGTTGGCGGGCTCTTGGGAAAAGAAAAGTGAAAGTATAGTTGTCTTTACTTTCGTCTCAAAAGATATTTGTATTTATATTTTGTCTTTCATTTGGCTTATTCATTTTTGAATTTTTGCTTTTGTATTTTCTAGCTCTACCCTTCCGATATCCGATTCCCGCAATTCCCCTGTTTATCTACATTTTGCATGCACTATGAATTACAAGACTGCAATTTACAATTTATAACAAATCTGCATCTAAATGTACAACTTTGCCATTGACATGATCAACAACTAACGACTACAACAATAACTATCTGTACAATTGCACAGTAAACGTATAAAGTTTAAATGTATGATATGAGATATGGGGCAAATGTCTTGCGTTTAACCATAAAATCATCGAAAGACAGAACAACAACATTGGGATTTCTCGTAAAATTATGGGTTGAATTTATTTATGTAGACAGTAAACATAATTTCATCTTTGTAGGTTTGGAGGGTAACATGATTTGGTTCAATGATACATAATACATAATGTACATGATATAATTGCATGATTGCAAATAATTCATATGAAACGACGTCTTGGGTTCCCAATGTACAATAAAGATTCAAATCACATGTCAGTATTCATTTTTGCAGATAATATAATTTTTGTTGACCTTTGCATTTTACAAACAGCACAAAGCACAAATACACCAAAAGACAAAAGAGTATCTGATTGTTGATTGATAAGACTTGTACTTATACTTGTATTTTGAGGGTTGAGTTGTGTCCTGGGGTTAAAAATTGAATGTACCGTGTATCATGTACAGAATACTTTATTATTTTTGTATTGGGGACACAAAATAAAGAGTATAGTGGATAAAAAGAAAAGATGAGGATGCCAACGAAGACGGAGAAAGAAACTAAACTAAAAAAAATATTACTACATTGAGTCATAAATTTTTTGCATGGCTTTTTTTTGTGTTTCGTTATTCTTTTTTATTTTGAGTTTTTTTTTTGTTTTTTTTTTACATTTTCCTTTCAGTATGATTTGACTTTGGTTGCATCGGACAGTTTGAATGAAAATGAAACAACTGTAGTCATTCGTATAAACGGTAAGAAATATACACTGTAGAGCTTTCAGTTCACCTTTTTTATTTAATTTTTTTTTATTCTGTAGTTTTAGTTTTAGTACTATGCAAGAACTTTTGCACAATACAATATTATGCGTTTTCTTTAAAACTGTATGAATCATAATACATCGTATGATTTCGTACTTTCTCCATGTATATAAAATAATGAATGTCATTGTTTTTTCTCTTGTATTAAATACACATTTGCTTGTATATGCTTATTTAATGTGATATAATTTGTTTATGTTTTATTTTTGTGTGCAACCTTGAAATTTGAAATGTTATAAAACTCAATGTAAATTTGTATTCAGATGTAAACGATCTCCCTCCAGTCTTCAGTCAATCCATTTATACAACTACAATAGCTGAAGAGTATTCTGGATCCTTACCTCTTAAGTTGCTCCAGGTATTTTGTTTTTGTTTTTGCTTAGTTTTATTCATTTTGGTTTGTTTTATATTTTGTTTATTTTTTATGTTTGTATTTTTTGCTTTTTTGCTTTCTTTGGGTATTGAAATATTTTGTGATTCACACAAGTAGAATGACAATTTTATTGTTTCCTTGTCATATATGTGAAGAGTTGGGTTTTTGGTGTGACTAACTAAATAATTTTATGGGTTTTACACATTTGTACAAGATGACAAAATGTAACAGGAAATCCGGCTTGATTCCAATTCCAATCAAATGTGTAAATTTAATTTTACGCTCGGGTAGAATTTAATGGGAGAAGGCGAAAGGAAAAGTCAGAGAGAGACGAGTATTTGATGCGCTTTATTGATTTCTCAAGTTATGGATGCGAGGGTTGCTACTTACTATTTACTACTTACTACATAATATTTAGTGTATGCATAAAGCTGTCATTTAATTCATAGGCAGTCCCAGGACGGTAATATAACCTCCAAAGTTATGGTTTTACACGGTCGTAAATAAATTTTCAAATTTTGTCCGGATTTGGAACCGCTTCATTTATTCCTCTTCCACATCTCGACATTTTTTCTTATACTTGATATTTTATTGTGACTTGATTTGATTTCTGTTTTCTTTACATCTTTGTGAACAAGTTTATGTTGTTTTTCACGTCGGCCAAAAGTATTAGAATGGATCGACATAAAATGGTTCAAGAATCTGTTTGTTGTTTTGTTTATTTTTTTATGAGGTGTTATGAAATGAAAATTATTCAATAGATATAAAAAAAACAATTTCTTCCTGCAGGTAAAAGAAAATAATGCTTTCACTTCTTCTCGGCTTTTTAA
This sequence comes from Sminthurinus signatus, assembly GCA_019776565.1. Classification (NCBI taxonomy): domain Eukaryota; kingdom Metazoa; phylum Arthropoda; class Collembola; order Symphypleona; family Katiannidae; genus Sminthurinus; species Sminthurinus signatus. The sequence continues at coordinate 10,210 of JABASP010002175.1, read as the reverse complement.
TCTTACCTTTGCGCTCCTCTGTCTGTAGTCTGTAGTCTGAATTCGTGTTGATTGTTAATGTAAATTTTATCATGCTATTTCCCATCGCCTGCAAGCAAAATGCTCCTCGCTAAAAAAAAATATTTTTATATAAATGTTAAATGTACATAAATCAAAGGAAATGTTATTAAAATAAATTTTGGTTGTTGGACGGAACATTACAAATCTATAGGTAACTGCCAATGATGGAGATCGAGATAGACCACAGAATATTGTTTACTTCTTGACCGGCCAAGGAATAGATCCTGATAACCCTTCCAATAGCAAGTTTGACATTAATCGAACTACTGGTGAAATTTATGTGTTGAAAGTAAGCATTTTTACACTAATTCTATATAATATATGATACATGTACACAGATAATTCTATTATACTCCTATTCGCGTTCGTATTCGTACTATCTCTAGTTTTTCTCATAAAGAAAAGGTGGAAGAAGAAAGGGAGGTGGTTTTTTTTTTCGTTCATGTAAGATTCTAATCAAATAGTTGATATAATATATTATATAATGGGGGTGCAAATTTTCAACTTCTTTCGTCTTTCAACATGGAACCTTAAAAGCCTCCTGATGACATGATCGATAAGATGAGTTGGAAAAGAGAAACCTTTCTTTCTTCTTCAATCTTCAACCTTTAACCCGTAGTCAATAGTCAATAGTCTGATTTATTTCAGAGGATAAAGAATTTTATTCCCTATTTTGAGGTTCTAGTTTCTATGCACATACATTTATAATACTATTGTAGCCAGACTAAGCTGAATGCGGAATGTCTAGAATCTAGAATCACATGTTCTATTATTTTCTATTCTATTCTACAATATTATACATATACTTAAAAAGCAGATGAAATATTCTCTAGTTAATCTTATGATACAATTGTAATGTATTTGTGTACTAAATAAATCTTTGTTTGTTTAGCCACTTGACCGTGATCAACCGAATGGACGTGCCCAGTGGAGATTTACCGTCTTTGCTCAAGATGAAGGAGGGGAGGGACTTGTGGGTTACAGTGATGTTCAAGTAAATCTAAAGGACATTAACGATAATGCCCCAATCTTTCCTCAAGGAATTTATGTTGGAAACGTTACAGAAAACGGAACTTCAGGTAAATTACGTTTGAACGGTTTCAAGATTAACCATTGATTTTATTTCAGGTTTTACTTGGCTTCCTTATTTTTTTCAAGATTGGAAATTATTCAATTTTACCATTACAATAAATAGTAATGTTACTTACAAATTGTTTTTCTATTGTTTATCTTGGGAACAAAAATAGGGATGGTGGTGATGACAATGACCGCAGTGGACTACGATGATCCAAACGAAGGAACGAACGCCAAGTTGACATACTCGATTGAGAAAAATGTGATTGACGAGGAGCAAGGACGACCAATTTTTGAAATTGAGCCAGATACTGGTGTTATAAAAACGGCTGTGTGTTGCTTGGACAGAGAGAAAACTCCTGATTATTCTATACAAGTCGTGGCCATGGACGGCGGAGGTCTAAAAGGTGATCTTTTATATATATTATATTATGTACATTGTACATGTCTACTATCTAAACTATATGTAACTGTACAATATACAATGTACATTGAACAACGCACAATGTAAAAAGTACAAATTGTGTACATAAACTAAACTAAAGCTCCTCTCGCATGACTTGGATATAGTTTCCTGTGCTATAAAAGGAAAAAAGATGAGAAAAGCACAGAATGGAGGAGGAAGGAAAGGGAAGACGGAGAAAGAGAAAGAGGAAAGAAGAATAAAGCTTCTTAGCTCATGATTTCAACTAAACTTGCTTCTTTCCTCTTTCCATCTTTCCATCTTTCCCTCTGATATATAATATATAATATACAATAGCCCATTGAGAGACAAGTCGAGCAGAAATGATAATGGTCTAGAATCTGGAGATGCTTGGTTGGCCGGTTGGCTGGTTGGTTTGTTGAATGGTTCAAGTGAATTGACGTGACTTGACTGTACAATGTACAGTGTACAAACCATGTGTACATTCCTTCCATTTTTCTCTGTGTACAAATTGTACAGTTGGATATTTAGAAATAGAGACCAAAAAAATGGAATGAAATGAAATGGTCACTTCATCTTTAAATGGGCTGTCTACGTATTTATTTATTTACTCATGTGTAATAAAAAATACAAAACACGTATTCCACACTGTATATTATATCTATACTCTCTTTTTTACATGTAGGTACTGGAACGGCGTCAATTCGTATCAAAGGTGAGTTTTAAATTTTTGAATTTTAAATATTATGTATTGGTTTAACAAATTTGTTTAACACAGTTGAACACAAAAAGTTGTATGGTACATTTAAAATGATTTTAACTAATTTAAACTAATTAATCCATAGATATCAATGACATGAGTCCACACTTCACAAAAGATGAGTGGTTCACGGAAGTTGATGAAACGGACGGGACAACTCTGCCTGACACTCCCATCCTCACAGTCACCGTCCATGATGAGGATGAGACAAATAAATTCCATTACAAGGTTTTGGAGAACAGTGGTTATGGAGCTGACAAATTCACCATGGTGAGGAATAATGATGGTACTGGTTCACTCAAAATCGTTCAACCTTTGGACTATGAGGATCCTCTACAAAGTCAAGGATTCCGCTTCCGCATCCAAGTCAATGACAAAGGGGATGATAATGACAATGACAAATACCACGTTTCCTACTCATGGATCAAAGTTGCTCTCAGAGACATCAATGACAACAAGCCACAGTTTGATGTATAGTTTAAAAGTTTCAAATTATACGAAATAATATGATTTCATAATATAAAGCATGAGGAAAATTTTTACTCCTATAAAATTCTATTGATTATTAATTGAGTGATTTGAAATTGATCATGATTGCAGAGACCAAATATTGAAGTGTCCGTGTATGAAAATGCTGAAGTTGGCAAGAGTTTAGAGACTTTTAAGGCTACTGATCCTGATCAGGTAATAATCCGTAATCCATAATCTATACTTTATGATAGTTTATTATTATTATAGTACATGAAGGATAAAGATCATGAGTCATAAACTGTAATTGACATTGAAGTAGTGCCACTTCTGTAACAAGTATAATGCTTCATATTACACACTTTTACTTTTACTTGTAATTACAGGGCGGAAAGAGTAAAGTGTCCTACGCTATTGACCGTACATCTGATCGTAAGAGACAATTTTCCATCAGTCAAGATGGTACTGTCACCATTCAACGAACTCTGGATCGAGAGGATACGCCGAGACATCAAGTGAGTGCATCTCTCGATCTCTCTTTTATAACCATTATATATATTATACATAATAGATACTTTCATAAATACACATGGAAGAAGAGTACTTACTTTTACGAATTATTTTGAGGGGATCCGAGTATTTTATTATTACTTTTTATGGGAGACAGAGACTGGGTTTGGTTCGGTTTGGTTTCGATTCGTTTCATTTTTTCATTATGGATGATTTTTTTTATTTGTAGTGACTCTCTTTCTCCCTTTCTTTGTTGCAAAGATCTCTTTCTTACTTTTTTTTCTCTTCTTCTTCTTCTTTTTCTTTACTTTGAGAATCAAAATCGAGAATCGAGACCTTGACAATAGTCTGTATTTTTTTTTATTGGTTCTGGTGAGATGAACCAATGACATAGTGGAAATCCTGACTAGAATTAAATAGATGGGTTAACTGCTGACATGGAAGGATTTGGATTGATTTGTAGATTCCAAGATTGTAGACTTTTTCTAGTTGAATGAACTATGAGTAAAAAAGTAAAATGTACTCTAGGGTGTAGTCAACCATGTTCCAATTTCCAATTTCCAACTTTATATGTATACTATATTGAATGAAAATAAAAATTTGTTGTTGAATGAATGAAAAAATTTCCAGGTTAAAATTCTTGCAATTGATGATGGGGTTCCACCAAAAACAGCCACAGCTACTCTGACTGTCATCGTTCAGGTAATTTTTTATTCAACTTTTCCCTCATGTGTTCTATATTTTATGTAGTATCGATTTTATATGTTCTACGCGCGTTCAATTTTCATTTTTCATGTGAATTTCTCATTAGATTTTGAATTTCATGTACATGTTTTATTTTTTGTATTTGTCATATCTCGCATCTTACATTATGACGGTATTTCAATGACTTTTACTAAAAAAATCTGGTTCTATAACTATAACTAGGATATCAATGACAATGCTCCAACATTTTTGAAAGACTACCGACCAGTTCTTCCGGAACATCAGCCACCCAAGAAGGTTGTAGAAGTTTTGGCGACTGATGATGATGACCGCTCAAAGGGTAACGGACCTCCATTTACTTTCCGTATGGATCCAAATGCGGCGGATGAAATCAAGGCTTCCTTCAAAGTTGAACATGATCCAAGTAAGAAGGCAACAACTATAAAGCATTATCAGTATTATTCTATTCCATGTTCTGTATATTTGTCAATCATTGATTATTGGTTTTAAGCATTGGTCGTTTTATTGCATGTGGTCCAAGAAAGAGAATTAATGAAAAACACGCATTATTATTGATTATAAAAAAGCAAAAATTTTTATGTATTTATGTATTTATGGCTACACTTTTTCAGTTGTCATTTTTCACATGCTTGATTTCTAATGTCTAATGTTTTTCATGAAAATTTGTAGAGGGGGCAAACGGAGATGGAATGGCAGTGGTTTCATCCCTTCGAATGTTTGATCGGGAACAGAGAAAAGAATTCCTAGTTCCGATTGTCATCAAAGACTCTGGGAATCCGGCCATGTCAGGAACGAGTACTTTAACCATTATCATTGGAGACATAAATGACAATAAGATGCAACCAGGGTCAAAGGAAATTTTTGTTTATAATTTCGAGGTACGCCAAAATTCAAAGCTCACAAAAGTATCTTTAAAAAAGATGGGCATTTCTTATTTTGTTGGCTATTTATCAAATTCTTTAGCCCATTGATTTTATTTTATATATGTACTATAATATGTTGTAAATCATACATTATACAGTACAATACCAATGTGTACAATGCACAGTCTACAGTTGCACATTGCTTTTTATTGATACTAAAACCTAAAACGGGATCATTTCCCCAAAGTAATTCATTCAGACCAAATACCAATACATATACAATACATACAATTTTTTCCTTTTTTTGTTTTTGTTCCAGGGGTCAAATCCTGATACGGAAATCGGTCGAGTGTATGTTTATGACTTGGATGATTGGGATTTACCGGATAAAAAGTTCTATTGGTTAGAGAGGGATAGACCGCATCCAAGGTTTATGTTGGATGAAGATTCTGGCATGATTACAATGAAACAGGATACTCCTCCGAATACGTGAGTTTTTCAATCTCTCTTTCTCTCTTTCTCTCTTTCATTTTTGTTTTTAGTGAAAACTGAAGAATAATAATAATTCACCTGGTGTTTCTGTTGCTGAATTGCTGTTGTGAATTTTACATATATTTACATTTCATTTGAAATTACAACGTTTTGGAAAATATTATTGAATTTTTAGGTACGAGTTACAATTTCAAGTATTTGATCGGTACCACACACAACTTGGAGTCGCAGCAAATGTATCCGTTGTCGTTCAGGATTTGATGAGAGATGCTGTTGTGAATTCCGGCTCAATTCGTATAGCTGGCATTACTGATGAAGATTTTATCCGAATCTGGGATTATAAGGTAATTTTAATTTAATATTTATGAACTCTGATCCCTGCTTCAAGTTAAAAATATCATTGAATTTATGGACTTACCAATGAGTTTTGTGTATCTGTAATCTGCAATCTGTATAATTTTATATCTCTACGTTTTTTTTAGACTCAGTCAGTTGTACGGAGCAAGATGCAAAAGTTGAGGACAAAACTAGCTCAAATATTACAAACGGATGAGAGTAAAGTGGATATTTTCAGTGTCATGCAGAAACATCAACGTCCTGCGATTACAGATATTCGATTCTCCGCCTATGGCTCTCCCTACTACAAACCCGTAAGACTGAATGGTATCGTGTTGCTCAATAGAGAAGAGGTACGTTTTCCATTTTACTTTTACGGTACTGTACTTTTACCATGTTTTTTATAGGAATCTTTCACTCTTGATTTTTCATGCATATGAAAATGAAATCATGTAATGCATTTCTGCACTATGCATTATGCATTAGTTTGTTTTTCTCAATCTCTTGATTTGAAATATGAAATATGTATCCAGTATCTAAACTTTTTGATAAATATTTATGCGGTTGCTGATTCCTTGTGTTTTGTGTTTTTGTTGTCAACAGATTGAGAGGGAAGTTGGTATTAACATTACAATGGTGGGAATTGACGAGTGTCTGTATGAGAACAAAGTTTGTGAAGGGTCATGTACAAATAATGTGGTCATCAGTTTGGTCCCGTACATTGTCAATGCAAATAAGACCTCCCTCGTCGGAGTTCGGATGGAAACTATTCCGGAGTGCATGTGCGGTGCCCGAAATTTCACAGACAGGGATAAAGAATCATGTACAAAATACGAGTGTTACAATGGTGGACGGTGTGTGGAAACGAAATCTGGTCCCATGTGAGTTTCTTTTTATTGTACTATTATACTTCAAATTCAAACTAGATACTATATACTATAGATACTTTGTCCTGCTACACTAATGATAATTATGTATGTTCTGATGTTTTTTCAACTTGCATTGAGAGCACATTGTACATTATAGATTATAGTCATTGGAAATTGGAAAATGAATCACGTTTTTCATTTTGTGTAAATTTCTAGGTGTGTATGTCCAAGGCAGAGTGATGGTCCAAGATGTCAAATAACCAGTAGAACGTTCAAAGCCAATGACTGGGCTTGGTACCCAGCCCTGGAAATGTGTGAAGAATCTCATTTGAGCGTGGAATTTATTACCAAACGGGAAGATGGACTTGTGAGTACCAATAGTTGTATAATCAAGTTTCAAGCTGAATTCATTTATTATACCTATTGCTGTATAATATATTACATATTGTACATATGTACAAAAGTATAAATCAAACTAGAATGGAGAATGGGTTTACACACGAAAAGGATTAAACATTTTATTTCCATGTTCATTTAACTTTAACTTTGTCCTTTGTCTTTTAGCTATTTTATAATGGACCGATGGTTGCTCCTGAACCGAATGAGACAGTCGTTTCAGATTTCATTTCTCTGGAATTGGAAAAAGGAGAACCACGACTTCTCATTGATTTTGGATCTGGAACACTGGAACTCAGACTGAAACCAAATGGCAGTTTGGCAAATGGAGAATGGCACAGAATCGACATTTTCTGGGATACTGAAGTAAGAACGAAGGGCTATAAAATATTATTATATTATTATCAAATATCAAATACAAACTACAAATACATTTACACATTTATGTGCATTCTAAATTCTAAAGTATTTGAACGTGAGAGACTTTGCTCTGTACTTACTTGCTGTACTTGTTTATATTTTTCAGACGGTTCGAATGGTTGCTGACTTATGCAAAAGTGCACGAATCAATGGTAAGTGCATTATACATACAAGTTTCTTTAGTATTTTACACTTCTCTAAAGTTTTCAAGATGATTTTACTAGTAATCTACAAATCACAATGGTTTTGAAAGCAACTCAAAAACCAAACTTATTCCAACAGTAAAACCTTAAAATAATATTTGGTTGTTGTTTTTATTATATTTCAATACAGAACAAGATGATGGGAGCCCGAGTGTGTTTGACAGCTCCAATTGTCAAGCGGAAGGACAAATTCCTCCATTTAATGAGTACCTAAATCTAAATACTCCATTACAAGTAGGAGGAATATTCATCGAGCAATTTGATCCTAGTCTCTATCTCTGGCGGTACATGCCAACCACCAAATTCTTTGAGGGTTGCATCCGTAATTTAATTCATAATAGCAAGGTACTTTTCATCATTATTATCATGAGTTTCCCATGAACCTTTGAGTACTACCAAAGTATTTCAAAGTATTGTATTCTTTTATATATACTGAGTACACGTACACGTTTATGGAATCAAAACAAATAGAATGTATGTACATTACACATTTCACATGTACACAACAGCGATTCAACATTCAAGCACATACTCATTATAATTTGATCGATTTTTAGCTTTATGACTTGGCAAATCCTGGACACTCGAGACATAAGACTGTTGGTGGTTGCACTCCAGTTGAGGATGCTTGTCTTGGTAATGGGTTGATCGCTGGTTGTTCCGAAAATGGTCGTTGTGTTGGAAGCTTCAATGATCCAAAATGTGACTGCAATGCGGGATGGCAAGGTAAACCTCCTTTTTCTTTGGCATTTCTCAAAATATTTTCAATTTATATTGTGCTCAAAAACATCATGAGCTAATTTTGACTAAATAAGTTACTAATTCTTTTATTATTTCCTCATGTAATTTTCATAGGTGTTGGATGTACAATCAGAACTGTTCCTACTACATTTAAATCCCAGAGTTACATCAAATATGCCTTGTCCTTTGAACCAGACCGTTTCGTAACGTTAATTCAATTAAGATTCCGTACACGTGAAGTCCATGGAGAACTTTTCCGTATTAGTGATCAACACAATCGGGAATATGGAATTTTAGAGGTGATTTATTTAACGGAATATAAATATTTTTCACTACAAAAACCATAGACAATTTGAAGGGTTTATCATTCATATTGTTTTAATTTGTGAAATTTTGTTGTTGTTTTTATTTACAGATCAAAGACAGTCGCCTACGATTCCGTTTCAATCTTAACAGTTTGAAGACAGAAGAAAGAACATTGTGGTTGTCTTATGTACCTGTGGATGACGGACAATGGCATCAAGTCAAGGTAAAACTCAACAAAACTTATCATATTATTTTATTTTTTCTATTCGTTGTACTTAATAATTAACTTTTTCTTTTGCCCAAATCAGGTTTCACGTTTCGGTTCAGTTGCAATGTTAGAATTAGACGGGGGAGAAGGAAGGAAGTACAATGAAACATTCCGATTTGAAGGACATCAGTGGATGCTTGTTGATAAACAAGAAGGTGTCTATGCTGGAGGAAAAGCAGAATATACTGGTCATCGTTCTTTCGAAGTTTACGCAGACTACCAAAAAGGTATGTCAAATACTTTAAAATCCAATACTCCGAAGTAGCGTTTGAAAATTCAAAATTCTTAAAATAATTTGAAACTCATGATTTTATTTATTTGTATTTTGTATGACTGTAGGTTGCCTGGATGATATTAGATTAGAAGGAAAACATTTACCACTGCCACCAGCTTTGAATGGCACACAATGGGGTCAAGCTACCATGTTTAAGAATCTTGGTCAAAATTGTCCATCGAATAAACCATGTGCCAATGTCATTTGTCCTCCACCGTTTGAATGTGTTGATTTATGGAATGAATATGAGTGCGCGTAAGTATTTCATACATAAGGAACAAAAGATATTCATTATGAAATTAACTTTGAAATATTATTTATTATTTGATTCATGGATCACATTTAACATTTTTTTACCATTGTTTGCGGACGTTTCTTTTAGTTTAAAACTGTTTCTTTCTTTTAATATTTTCTTTTACTTACTAAACCATTTTACTAATGAAATCAAAAAATATTTATTTGGTTGATTTATTTGGGTATTTTTTTTCCTCTTTTAATTTACAATTTAGTTTCTGAATTTGGGTTTTTTAATTAATTTGAAATGTACATATTACGTATAACAGCATGTATGGGTATACTTTAGTTGTATAATTTATAACTCTTGGTTTTTCGTTCTTTTAATTTTAAAATATTGTGTACAAAGCATGTTTTATGCTCAATACTCAATATTCTAAAATCTTAATTCTAAAATGTATTCATATTGTAAAAAAATTTACTTGCTTGAAATTTCCTCTAAAGTTGTGGAGAAGGACTAGAAATGAGTCCAGATGAGAAACGATGTGAAGATAAAAATGAATGTAAAGACAATCCCTGCTTGAACGGAGGAGTTTGTTCAAATCGAGAGGTTCCATATCGTTATTATTGTGAGTGTCCCGTCGGATATTGGGGTCAAAATTGTGAGCTGTACCAAGAAGGTCAAATTTTAACCCTTAGTATGGGTGCTCTTGCCGCCATACTCGTCTGTCTCCTTATTATTCTTAGTAAGTTAGATGAACTATACATGCGTAATTATACTAAAAT
>JABASP010002174.1:0-22083 GCA_019776565.1 Sminthurinus signatus | reverse complement strand
TCACTATGCATAGTGAGTATGGGGCAATGTGAGACTTTGTATAAGCAGCTTCGCTTCCGGAGCCAGAAGCATTTATGCTTTCAAGGCGATATAAAATCGTCACGAAGTGAGGATTTTTAACTTTATTCTGATCTACATCTGAAATCTGAAAGAACATTAGAATGTAATAATGGACTTTGAATAGTTCTGTATTATTTTCCTAGCTTTTTCCACTACTTTCACCAGCACTTTCACTTTTATTTTCACCCATCGAAGGAACTTTAGAGCGGTTTTCGGAAGAGTAAAGCTTCAAGAGGAGGATGTGTATTTGTTCATGAAATTAAATACTTTAGCAAACCACATAACGATATTATATATTATGTAATACTCAAGGACTCCAAGATCTTAAAGTCCAAAAAATACATAGGCACAGGCTATTGGAATTAGAGTAATGGCTAATGTGTCTACAATCTACATGCACAGCTCATTCAAAAAAGTTTCACTTAATTTATTTGAAGATATTGAAAGAATGAGAAGAATTTCATCGTTGCTTAACTTGCCGATTGTCTTGCAATCCTATTTTATGTGTGGTTTGGCAAAAGTTATCCAGTTCTTTTCCATGTTCTGTTTGCAAATTTAACTTTTACTTCTTGGTTTTCATTCTCGGGTATGTTGAGTCCTGAGTATGGAGTAGGCGTCTTGTGAGTTGTAAAGGGGCATAAAATTGTTCTACAGCTCTGTCATCCTGTTATCTACAACCCTTAATTGCAACGTAAAGAACTTGTTTAAACAATTTCAAATCGTAAATTTTCTGCAAATGTATTGGTTTAGTTATGATTATCATTATATTATCATTTGTATCAGCTCCAATTTCCGATTGTAAGTGCATGAATCTTGAATCTATTGAATTACTGTGAACTGCGGATTTGTGGATGTAACATTGAATCATTCCACAATCCGCAATACAAGTAAAATTTTAAGCTTTAAAAGTGTTTAGGTGTGTTATATTATGTATAAGAATGAAATAAATACATCATACGTATAATGACTGTTTTTCATAGAGTTATTATCCTTCACTTTATACTTTGACACACACTGGGAGACTTGAATACTTGAATTTACTTTTCCCTTGTGGCTTGTGGCCCCTCTTTGTCAAAGTAAACATGCAGTGGGCGTACGCACACATATGTAGTAATGTAGTAAATAATACGTAGGAAAGGGAGGAAATTAAATGCCCAGGAAAGGCCAATTAGTCCATCGAGTATTTATTATTCCATTATATGAAAATTTATTACTTTATGACTCTCTCATATTTATCTGCTCAATCTACAGATAAACTAGCAACTTGTTCAATAACTTTTCCATTACCATCTCCATCTGAATTCTGAATCCATCCATGTACTGTTTAGGTACCCCACACGTTGATAAAACAAATGATACATTTCTGTGGAAACAAAATGTAAACTTTGCTCATTTACGTCTTTAATCAAGTATGGGGATCTTATTTACATGTTCAGTATGGAATGTGGTATATGGTTTTCATTTCAGTTCAATTTCCAGCATTTTCATGTGGTTCAAATTATCATATTTTGGTCATGAACAAAAGTAAAGAACAAATAAATCCAAAGAAGACAGAAAGAAGCATATTGCGGACAAAAGTACACCCTACAAAAAGATGAGCATTCATAATATGATATATTTTACGTATTATGTACATTACTTTGAGCACAAGTACATTTTTGAATTATTCTTATCCCCAAAAAACCTAAAAACACAAGGATTGTTTTTTTTTTTGAAAACCTCGCCTGAAACCATATTTTTCTTCTCATAAAAATTCATAATGCAAAGAATTTTATTTAAAGTTGACAAGGTTTGTTTGTTATTTGCACGATTTGCAGAATAAGGGATAAAGAGGAAAACATGATATTCATTCTTTTCATTTATGACAGTTTATTTTTAGTTTTATGCATGTTTTGTGTCTTTTGCTTTTGTTTTTTGCATTTTGTATTGTGTATTGTGCGATGTGTTTGTAATCCGTTTGTGAAATTGTAGCCAATATTTTAACATTGCAAGTCACGTAATTGCCAAAACTGTAGACTGTAGAGTGTAGACTGTAGACAGTGCAGACCTTACAAGATGAAAAACTACCCATTCTCCATATTTGTCCTCTTGGTGGTTAGAATCTTCTGGAGTCTGTTTGTAGTTTGTAATTTCAATGCAATTTATAAAAGACAACACATATGCAAGTCTTCTGTAGTCTGTACTCTGTAGCAAAGTGCAGTGTACAAGACAGAGACCGAAAGAGAGAGAGAAGAGGAGAAAGGAAGAAAAGTTTATAGTAATAGGAATGATGTGCCAGCAACCTTTATTGATGCCCTTCCAGTCCTCTACGAGCTTTCACATCCACATAAAAAGAGACATTAATTACTTTAAGTGTGTTTCTATTCCGCCAATTTACGGCACTAATGTGTCATGTTCTCCGTATGATGTAGTGAACTTTTTACCCAAGCCCCAAGTACAGTACAAGGTCTACATGTACAAATGTGTAAGTTTATGTGAATTTCCAGTGTACCATACGCTGTAGAAAACTAGCTGTATTATGTATTATGTATGTTCAATGGCAATGGCAATGGCAATAGTTGAGGTTGAGTGTTGGATGGTTCCTTCTTCGTCCTGCTTGGTCCTGCTTGCCTTTCTCTCCTTCTCTCGTTCTCCAAACACTATAGTAAAAGTAGACAAGTACACTGTTTTCCGCTACATGAGCACATAAATGGAGGTAGAAGGCCCATATTGTTCCACATCATTCCAGACGGTGATACAAAATACTAAATTGATACGATACCATATACCATTTAAAATGTATAATGTACATTGTACATTGTACAAGATACACAAGTCTCATGACTCTGGGCTCCAGGCTGAGTCTGGCTATGACTCAGAGTTTGGCGATGGACCATTTCTTACATAAATATCTACAATACAGATACTGATACAGATACAGACACAGACACAGATACAGATTCGGATACACATGAGTGTTTGAGCTCTGCTCCAAATTGTTTTGTGGGAAATAAAGATATAAAATAATTGGTGTGGGAGAGAAACTACATGTCGGCTGTTTAAAGTTACGATATGTTGTTCAAATAAAATCTGGATAGTTTATGGCACATTACAGAGGCAGACTACACACTACAGACCATTCACTGCAGAAACAAAAGTAAATGGTAGTACACTGTACAATGTACAAAGACAAGTGAAACGTCCACAGTTGATTTTTACTTGTACTTGTACTGAACTGTACTTCCCACAATGAGTATTTACACATGACAGTTAAAACTATTCTTCTATTCTACATTTCTTCAATCCAAACTACAGAATGTACACGATACTTTGTGCATGTGCAATGTACATGTACCAAACGTCTGTTGTAGATATTGTAACTATTGGTAACACATATAAGTATAAATAAAATTGAATTTTTCTCCAGCTTCCCTCGTATTTTATACGTAAATATATGTACCATATGATATGAAGTATAAGATTCGGAGGAAAGGAACTCCGTAGAACTTTCAATTACATATATATTTGGGTAGAATGAGAGCGGTTGGAATTATGAGAATACATCAGCATCAAACCATCATGTACATCAAATATTTATGAAACATGAAGAAGAAGAAAGATACAGAAATTTTCATGTCCCATGGTCTTTCAATATTCAGTCCAAATTAATTTTTAATGAGTCTTTTATATATTCTACACTCTACACTGTACACCTATGAGCTGTTCTTTAGAACTATTAGTCATTTGGTATTTTCATTGTCCCTCTGTGGTCTTTTTCAGTTCCAGTTTCCAGTTTTGAGTAATAGTTTGTCTTCCCTGGAAAGAGGAATAAGTTTAGAATAAGGAAAAACCATTGGGACTGACATTTCATGTCAGCTTGTCCGTGAACAATATGACCACCTTTCACCATAAGCCATCACAACCTTTTCTCGTCGTATTGGGTGTCATCATTATGACGCATTCAAATATGACGGTGTCAATTAATTTCCTTCCAGCTACACACTTTTTTCCGCTTGTTGCTCGCCTTTGTCCTTTTTGACTTTGACTTTGACTTTTTTATAAATGACCGTAAGGCTAAAATGAAACGAACTATACAACACTTAAATGCTCAAATTGACAATTGACATTTATATAAAAGGTAGAAACGCATAAATCATGTGGTCGCACGTCTTTAAATAAAGTCCAAAATCCTCACTTTGTGACGATTTTATATCGCCTTGAAAGCACAAATGATGTAAGCTGTAAGCTCCGGAAGCTGAGTGTTGAAAGCAACATAATATTTGTCCATTTTTGTAGAAGTACTTCTATTTACTTCAAGCGAATTCTTAAACCTTATCTATTATTTTTTAAATTTCCACTAGGTGGCTTCACCGTCTAGTTCCAAATTTAACCCCTAGGTGGCGTCACCAACAAGTTATTTTAGTAAATGTTTTAGTTAAATGGCTAGTTTAGGAGTGGACGAAAAGTCTGCAGAGAAACGAGAGAAGTAAAACTCAGCTTGACTTCCTAAAAAAATACATAATTAATGTACTGTCTGTTGTTGAGCATGTGGACAAAAATATGACAGAAATGAACCTTTGTACTTTGTTCTATTGTAGTTTTGCAATTCAGCACAGTTAAATGTTGAATGTTTAACAGGGAATCTCAGACTTTACAAATAGGTTTGTTGTGCATCACAAATAAATTACGCGTGCAGAGGAAAACCACAAAAAGACGTGTAATAAATATAAAATATTGTCTGTTGCATGGAATATTCATTACCATTAGAACTTGGAATGACACAGAGTAACTGTTGATGGAACCATTTTTCATCTCCCATTCAGCGTCATGCTATACCATACCACATATCATAATATAATACGTGTGTGCTTTATATTTTATGTATTTCACGTTGCATGTACGTCATAATTCAAATGGTTTGAGGAAATTATAAACAAGGGAACAACATGGGAAAACAAGACAATTTGTAATCAACTACCCAGAAGGAACCAGCAAACCCAGAGGAAGGGAAAGAGAAAGCAGAAGATGAAGATGAAGAAGGAGCACAAGGGAGCATTAGAGAAACAGGTGAGCATCAAACAGGGCACATAAGTATTAATTACAACTCTACAAAGTGAATACAGTGTAGCAGGTAGTAGGTACTCGCGTACGTACCATGTACAATGTTCAATGTACAATATACAAGATACATAAAATACAGCACATCTTCCACTTTCATATCCACATTCACATCCACTTGCCGTTTCTAACGTGTGGTGTGCTGGTCCATTAATATGACTTGGTAATGGAGACAAATGAGCTCAAACTGTCTATTACCGTCACTTTTCATTAGTTTGTTTACAACATGCTCCACATCACCAACTACAGCTACGGTCGAAACTACATGAGCCAGAGAAAGGAACAACACTCCAAAACGGTTGAATCTTCTAATGGTCTACATTAAAATTAAAATTATATTATATTATTTTATATTGTATTCTACTCTCTACTCCCAACTTTTTGTCACAGCGTACAACATACATACAAGGCTCAAGTATATACAATATACAGTATACAATATATCCTACATTCATGCATTTTATCCTTTACTTCTAATTGAATTTAACACGAAAAACAATTGTTGCACAACACTTGATATTGATATTTGTTATTTGATATCTGTTTCACTTGAGGACTGCTAAATATTTTACATACTCGTATTGCCTTTTCCCCATTTCTGCTGTTGCTGTACTTTTCAAAATGTAGTGTTGGAGCTAAAATATAATATAGTCCTGGAGCTTTTTGTATATACATTATACATGTACAATGTACATTTATGTGCATAGTTGGCAGTCGTTCAAGTTTAAGTTGATGTTGGACACTTTTGTAGCTCTCCTCTTTTAATTTTAATTTGATACTTGTTTTCAAATTAATCAAAGGGGTAAGCATAAAATAGCTTACACAATACACACATAATGAATAATGAATGTACATAATGAGACCATAGCTAATAGCTATATGCATACATGAATCATGTTTTATATCTATTATAGTTACAGTGGTTACAGTTTTCGCCGTGGTCCGTTGCCAGGGATACCTGTGAAATAGAAGGTGTCAATTTTAATTTAAGTTGGAGTAACGTATAGCTGTGTGATTGAAGTATGTATGTGTAAGTGTGTAAGTGTGTAAGTTTGTAATTGTCAAAAATTAGCAAGTTCAATTTAGTACATTTTCAAAATCAAAGCCAACATTTTTTCGGCTCCTTCTCCATTAAATTAGTTGTACCATATGTACTTTCAATTGGCAAAAATCCCTGGAAGTTAGTTTTATGTTCGAGGTTACAAAATTAGATTCAATTTTTATGATTTTATTTGAGGAATTCCTTGCTCTTCCTCTCTCACAAATGACTAAAAGGGTGCTGGTGTGTTTAGTATTCAGCTAGAACGAGAATTGACAGATACAATTTTCAATTCTCACTACGGATCAACTGACGGAGTGAGCTAATATTTGCATGAGCAGTTTCCAATAAATTTTCCGGATGATTCAGGAAATTTGAACCTGCTCTATCTGCTTATAGCTCTGTACGAATTTTGTCGACTGCCTCTGTTCCTGTTTCTGTATCTGTATCTTTGTGAGTAGTAGTAGTACCACTTGTGAAAGGTACAGCCTGCCATATGTAATATGGAATATGTAATATGTACTGTATCCGATACATGAGATTTTAATTAATAAAAGTTACTTTCCAGTATCCTAATCATCACCACCACAAGCTTGAACTCTGGCATTTTTATGCTTCAGGGGAGCTGAGAGATAGATAGAGAACAGAAACAGAAGGGGATTTAATTTGCCACTCAGTTTTCGTTGAAACAAAATCAGGGTATTTGAAGCTGTAACAAATAGTAGAAAAAAAAATAAAAGTTGGGTGATGGTTTTACTGATTTTCAATTTCAACTATGCTTGAACTTGAGCACCATGAATCATGAATAGGTTTTCTCAATACAGAGAAGATATATGCACAATGCACAGCAGTTTAGTTATATTGGTGTGAAATAACAGAGAACCACTTAGCTGTTAGTAAGAATTTTAAACTTGATATCGTAAATTATTATTAGGTATTCCTGGAATTCTTTTTCCTATCTCCTGTTATTCTCACTAAATACTAAATATCCAAGTATATTAACTTGGGCTATGGATATCATTAATAGGAAAAAAGTTGTGTTTCATTCTACCTCTACTCAAAATCTCAAACACTCTATTTGTCATCTTTAAATTTAATTTGAGTAGCTCTTTAAATCCGTTCCCTCTCTACAATCTAGGGACGACGCACATCTTGAGCTGATGTTTACATGATGTTTGTATGTAAATTTTGTCTCCATTTACCATTTACAGTCAAGCGGAGTCTACAATCTACCATCCACAATCTACAATATAATCTCATTACAAAATTAGACGCAAATGTCATTCTTAATTTCCAAGTTCCAAGTCCGGGCTCATTTCCACTCCACTCATGACTCATGATAAACACTTTCTTATTGAAACTCAAAATTATCCAATCATTGACGTTACTTCCATTTACTCTGTCCCTCAACATTACTCAACAGCATCGTGCCTGCTCCTCAAGTCCACTCAAGCCCAGTATCCAGTATCCATCTCCACTTTCACTGATTTTATCACAGTACACATTACAAATCTCCAATTATTTAAAATACCTCTTAAGTTTTTTTTTAGTTAGAAATGAATTTTTAAACCTTACCTGTTTTTATTTTGAAAACTCAAAGTTCAAAGTTGTTTAAAATTCATGCTTCTGGTCAAAATGACATGTTTAACTAGAAACAAAGATTGTAATAGAAGTGTATTGTTTACATTTACGTGACGTTAGATTGTCCTGCGTCAAACCTTTGTAAATGGTACGGAGTCAAATAAATGAATTCAAAAAAACATACTCCTTTCCGGATAAATCAAGACAAATAAAATTCAAAATAATACAAACACACGTGATACATACACATGCATTTTCTCATTTTCAGTGGTCTATTTTATAAGCAAATGAATTTGAAGAGTGCGGAGTCTGCTGTCTACCGTCTACCGTCTACTGTTTACATCATACTTGTATCATATATCGTATATCATGTAGAATTTGTTATGCACGAGTACCTGCATGACGTTCTCTCAAGAATGTTCAGCTTCTAAGGCTGTTTGCATATTCTAGATTCGGGATTCCAAATTCTAGATTCTAGAATCTAGATTCTAGAGCTTCCTTTCCCCGCTTTCCCCGTTAGAGAGTGAATCAGGTCAAAGTCTGGTTAGTCAGATGAAAAAGGCTTAATTAAATTTACTTTTGGGCCGGAAAAGTTACAACCTCATTTACTTCCAATTAGGATACATCACTCGTCTTCGTTTTCGTTTTTCCTCCTGCCTTTGGTACATGGCTACTTCTTATTCCACCATCGTGGCTCCTTCCCTTCCATCCATGTTTAAGTTGTATAACGTCTTTCACCATCCCTCTTTCTAACCTCGTCCGAATTTATCTTACGTACAATACAGCGTACAGAGTACAGAGAGTGTAGATTATTCAACATTCAACATTCAACATTTTCATCATGTTCCCCATGTTTTGTACATTATTATTATGTATTGTATTTCTTGTCTTTCCTGACAGCCAAACCAGGAAGCCTAAAACCAGAATAACCACAATTCCTCCAGTTTTACGACGACTACAACTGTGTACGATTTTAGCAAGTCTTTAGTAGTACGTTGTACATTGCACATGGTAGTATGTTGGATTCCTGTTGAGTTATGAATTGTAGGAGAAAGCAAGAATAAACATGGAAATTTAACTGCTATTTCTGTACATTCCTTCTACTTGTACCTGTAGTTTACGAGTAGCAGGAGCATTGTCCCTTGTGAGAATGTGTTTTTCTCGTATAGAGAGAACTACAGGCTAGGATACCTCGGATGAAAGTGTGGGAAATCCTGGAAGGTTTAGTATAATATTAATGTGATACATACGATACAACTTACAACTAGCAATTTATGATACGTTCCACAGTCTTCGTTTTACATTGTACAATTTATATGCAAAATATTAAATGACATGGCATCATTATTTCATAAT
This sequence comes from Sminthurinus signatus, assembly GCA_019776565.1. Classification (NCBI taxonomy): domain Eukaryota; kingdom Metazoa; phylum Arthropoda; class Collembola; order Symphypleona; family Katiannidae; genus Sminthurinus; species Sminthurinus signatus. The sequence continues at coordinate 12,950 of JABASP010002174.1, read as the reverse complement.
TGTTTGAATAATGTGTTGTTAGTTTTATTTTTTGGCGTTACACTCTTGACTAAATATTATGGTAGCACAGATATTTTATTTCACATCCCTTGAATTATGTTGTTGAAAAACAGAAACAAGAGGTTATTATGTAATATATAATGTGTATCTAGCATGTTTCAAGTTCAGTATTTTCACCGGGAAAAAATAGTACACTGTAGAACACGAGTAAATATTAAATATGTGTACGGTGTACAAATCTAGAATCTAGAATCTTGAGTATTGCGCCTTGGACATAATAAATACAGCTGACACGTGTCATCCAAACAAGCTAAAAAACTTAACACATTAGACAAGTGAGAATGTGATCATGATGAAAAATACTAAAAAATACTAAAGGAGTCGGGTTGTAGAAAAAACACTTGACACTCTAAACTAAACATGGTCATTTATAACTGCTACACATTACACATCCTCCTCATAATTGAGACAGAGAACACTTTGGATGGATATAAAAGAGGAGTAAAGTTTGTAGCCAAGAGGTAGGATACAGTTGTATATTGTGTATGGTGTATCATGTTGTGTTTCAAGTCTGACTACGACGCAACAGATCCTGGAAATAAGGTAGACAGACAAGTTACATCACTCATAACTCATAACTTTTCACGTATTACATCAACTACTTTTGTTTTATATCAAGTATAAACATTCCACTTTTGAATTTTGACATGCAACCAACTTTGGTGAGTTTTGATGATGATGATATTACAACTGTCAACATTATTAATTTACTTTAAAAGTTTTAACTTTTCATTCAACTTTATTTTATTGCGACTCGAGACTCGAGGCAAACAAAAACAATAGCTCGATCTGTATATTTACTAGTCAGTACAACTAACTACCATTTATAACGTGTATAATGTATAATATGCACTTTATAAATGCAAAAAGCCCACTTGTTGTAACTACTGGGAAGTCAAAACCAAAATAGTTGGAGGAAAGTGTAAACAAAAGTAATGGGAATAAATATTTGTTGCTTTTAAAAGTAATATTCAACATTTCCGAGTGTCAAATGACACCTCAGAAGAACTTGTCTAATTTTTAGCGTGAAACAATTATTTGAATTTTTATGAATTTGCTATTTATCTCTGTGTTGTGTGGATACAGTATGTAAAATGTAGATCCGATCTAGTTTATTTTACGCATAGTTATACGATACATGAAGCAAGATACAATGTACCCAAAGTGTAAAAAGCCAAAAAATTATTTCCTGCTCCAAGTTCTAAGATTTAATCATAATATAAAGCGTGCTTTTCTTCAATCTTTCCCTTTTCATTACCATCTATAAACTGCAATCTAGTATTTCCATTCTCCATTTAATTTGCCCCCTTTTGAACTTGCTGTGTGCATACAGAATACATTCATGTATGCATAATATTTCATCCTCCACTTCAGTGCTTCCAAAGCATGTACAATGTACAATGAACAAATTGTACAATGTAACATGTGCAATGTTCTGTAGTTTAAGTTTGACTTTGACTTTGACGTTGGCTGCTCTTACACCTAATCACAAGACTAATGGCTCAAGTTCAAAAGTGGTTCAAAGGCCGAATCCTTCCCTCTCACTGCTCCGTGTCTAACCCTCAACGTGTACTTGTACAATTAATATTTGTACGAGATTTCTCCGTTCGAGGTTGGAGCTTCATTGAGTGTACAGTGTAAACTATGTAGCTCAGTTAGCTCAGTTAGCTCAGCTCAGCTGCAGCGATGCTTAGGAGGAGAGCGTGTAATATTTTCCTGGTGGAATTTGCTGGCGTTCTACACTACAAGACTACAAGACGTTCGATATTGAACAAAGGTGAAGTTTTCCTCTGTGCTGTAGATTGTAGATAGACATGCATCCTGGAATTTAAATTTGAGATGCATGTACAATGTACAATGTTCTAATGTGTGTTTATAGGTTTCAATTTTAGAGAATATAAGCAAACTTTAGTAGAAAAATTAGAATTCTACCTTTACTTAATGAAATCGATAAGTGGAACTAGCTCAACACTTCCTACTTTAATTTCATATTTTTAGATGTTATGTGAGCACCCTAAACGACCCGACATCCGAAATACAGCAAGGCTCAAGAAAAATGTGAAAGCAATATTTTTTACATGAGCAATCATTTCAGTTTTTTACTGTGTATTATAAAAGTTTAATACTTCAAATACCTTTTAAATGTTACGTGTAAGGTTATACAAGGCTCGTTTTTGATTCTTGATGTAACACGTTGTTGCTGTAATCAAATCCTTGGAACTCGTTATAAAAACATGTTGGATTGGAGAAATCAAGTACGCAAGAAGTCAGCTAAAAATTATATGATCTATTAGATATAATGAGTTGAAATTTATAAGAAATGTCAATTATTTTTTAAGTATTTAAAACGGAAATACTGCATGACTTTTGGGCCTCATGAAGAAGCATGGATGGAGTACTTTATGGATGTAGGTTTTTCAAAAGTGCACGGATGTACATTTAAAGGAAGGAGCTTGAAAAACCAGCAACTATAAATCTCATTCTTGGTTTCCAAGAAGCATGTCAGTCTTAAAGATATTTGTATGTCTACAGTCTACAGTTAGTGTGCCACGCATAAGTACATCTTCAAGCTCCAATCTTCAATGTATATTGTACATTGTACATTAAGCAGCCTATTCTAAAAATTACACGTCTACATCATGTACTACGTACAGCAGAGCTACCTATATTACATGACAAACTGGAGCAGAAAGGTCTGACTGACGAAAAGTGTGGGAATTGAAATTACAAATGAAACGAATTGAGTAGGAGGGAAAATTGCAGAATACAGAAAGGAAGAAAAAGAACTATGAAAGTACACCCAATTGGGAACGGGGTAAACTCATCGGGAATCTCATTGCTTTCTCTCTCTTTCTTTCTTTCTTTTCCCTATTTTCGCCCTCCATCTCGTTCGTGGTTTGGCCTCCACTTGTACCTCCTTAAAACAGCATTAGGGGACAGAATAGATTTTATTTTAATTGGAACTTCATCAAGAATTTAGATATCTTGAGGAATTACATAGTTTTATTTTCCCTCGTTTTCCTTATCCTCTTCATTTTCCCTTTCCAATTTTAATAGGATCAAGTATATAAACATCATTTTGTGCTTGAGAGTTGGAGCTTGGAATCCAAAATATGTGATTGAAACTACCAACCAAGTTGGTCTACTGGAAAATGAGAAGCTAAGAATATGAATTACGAGGGTCTGAAACTTCTTTATGCACAAATAATTGATAGAATTTTAGAAAATAGCATACAAACTAACAACAAAAGTTAAGCTCATTCCCATTTTTGAACAAGCATTCATGTATCAAATATTGGATGGTTTCAAACTTTCTTTTCTTAAATGTTCAACAAATGAATAAAGGAAATACATTTGTTCATTTTTCCATATTCTACATTGACCTCTTGCTAAGTCAGATAATTTGGAGCAATGTACAGTAAAACGGTGCTGAGGATTGAATTGATGACTTTAAATGTAAACCATAAACTACAAAAGAGGTTTTATCATAATTTTCCTTGGGTTTTTTCAAACTGTTTCTAAACATTGTTTTACAAATTCAAATGCTAAAATACTGTTATGATATTAATAAAACGATTAAACGCGATTTAAATGAGGTATAACAGTCTTTGCGCACACAAATGTTAACTGAGCACTGAGCATGTACCATATTATTTTAAAACGTTGTAGTACCAAAAGTAACAGCAACCGAAACACGGATTACACCGCTAAGAGCACAATCTATTTTAGATTTTAGATTGTATAATTAAGGGTTGATCCAGAACTTTTCCCGTTTGCCGTTTGCCGTTTGATAAAATAAGACTACTCGAATTTGTTAGACAATGAAAATGCATCAGGGCTTCATGTTCCCATGTTCCATTTTTGTTCCAAGGGTTTAAACACAGAGGTTTTAGATTTTGATTAAAAATGTATAAGTGGAGTAAAAGTAAAATCTCTAATCCACAGTCTATTACATATTATATATGCATTGTATATTGTATATATTATCTGAATATTTATGTAACAAACTTACATATGTATTGCTACTGAGCGGGGTATTTTGTTTTTATTAGCATCAGCTGAAAGAATCAACCTGAAATCCAGCTGAGATCTCCTGGTATTACTGTCGAATGTAAAATATACGTTGTACATTGTACAGTGTACATTGTACAGCCAATCAAGTATTAATACAGAGATGAATGGAACTCAACCTGGTGACATTTAAAACGACATCCAGGGTCCGGGGGACGGATTAACTCTAGGCTACTTCCCCCGTCCTAGTACTACACAGCTTAATGGAAAGAAATTAAAGTAACCTACAATCTTTTTATCTCGTCCTGTCGAGTGCAGAATGTACAATGTACATTGTACATTGTACGAGGAGCAAAAGCACAGATTATGCAATCGTAATCCAATTTAAACACAGTTTCCATATTATATCTTGTACATTGTACATTGCACACTGTGCGTTATACATTTTGTACTTTTTCCAGTTGAGCACATTTCAGTCGTCACTACATGATAAAATAAATCTACAGCCAATGCCCTTTGAAATCCAGGGACAGGGACAATTTTTCTGTCAACGGGAGAACTAAAACCTATAAATTGAAATTATTGAAGAAATTTGGAATGTATCAAAATTCAAAACAATTTTTTCAAAAATTATAATATAAAGGAAAATAATTGTAGATTTTCTAGATACCCAAGTAAAACTTGGTAGTGAATAAAATAAGCAATAAAAAAATACAGTGAATATTGGATACAATTGTAGATTGGAGATATTTATTTAGAGTATCATGTTTTGGAAATGTAAAAATAGTTCTGCATTTGACGTCTTCAAGGGAATAACTTGGATAAATTGAAGTCAGAATCCCCAATTTCTTCAGTCGAAATCGAAATTGAAAAGGGAAAATAAGGGATAAGAAGTAAGTAATGGGAAACAGTATGGAGCATGGAGAATTGGAAGATGGAGGATGGTGGATGGAATAAAAACGTCAAAGTCAAAAGTACAAATATCAGTAAAATTAGTTGTTCATTCCTTATCTCTGCATTATGAATAAAAAGTAATACGTAATATGACTTCCAAAGATTACAGAATGGTAAAAATATACCTGCGTATAAAAAGGACAGCGGAGATGAATTTAATTTTTTCCGCACAAGGCACAATACATACTTACTTTTACTTATATTATGTATTATGTAGTAGGTATGCTTAGAATACTTTGACTTTCTAATGATTCAGAGAACTATGCATAAAGCATAAAGCATAAACTATAAAGCATATGTTTGAAAATAAAAGTACTGGGAAATTGACTGGGACCGGCTCCTTTGAATACGAATACGAATACGAGCTGGGAACTGGAATATAAATACAAATATGAAAATGATCATTATTGTACTTTCTACCGTCAATTTCATCTCTGCCTCTTTTTGCCTCTGTCAAATTCTAAATACCAAAAACCCTACCTCCACACATCCTCAAAATGTATTACATTTACATGCTTAAATAAATCCCATAAGACGCAACTACATTTCTTGGGAAATGCAGAAAATAAGGAATGAGAGAAATGACACACACAACATACAACATTCAAGAAATATCTATGAATACACTGGCACTGGTCTACTTACGAGTACGACTTACAACAACAAGAAGGATTTTGACTTGTGAATATTGGATCCATATCTAGATTCTAGATTCTAGAAGTAAAAGAGACAAGAGCTGATTGCTTTTTCTGAATTTTCCACTAGCTATTTTATTTATGATTGACTCTTAAGACCAGTTTGATGAAACTGGAAGTGAAATTGAAAATATGTTGTAATATGTACTATGCATAGTGGATAGTGGAACAATTCCCTTTTATTATTACATGTATTTTATTTATGTCCTGCTCTCTTTTCTTCCTCAATTTCCCGATCAATTTTCTAATATCCTAGAATCTATAGAATCTAGAATAGAAATTCGTTTTATCGCCAAACCTTTTGTACAAGATTCTGACAAGAGCAGATCAAAGTCTAATTTGGTATAAATAGCCCAGTTGACTTGTGTTGAGTTGAGTTGAGTTGAATGGAGTTTTGTACAAAGTACTGAGAAATTTTGTACTCATCACGTTTGGTAAAACCTGTTTTTAGGGCTTTCCATCATTCTGAATTCCCTTTTCCGTTTGCAATATGAAGGGACTGGTCATTGGTCATCCTTCAGCAAATAATTGCTGCCCGATTTCCCTACGTAATTTCTGACTCAATCATTTCATTAAAAAGTTCTTTTTGTTTGACTTTGACTTTGGCTTTCAAATCCGAATCCGTATCTGAATCTGAATGTGTGTACGGAATAACTTTTTCATCTTTGTCAAAATTGACATAAGTCACAGTGACTTTTGACTCCCTTATTATTTCACTTACTCTTTACTCTTTATTTCTTTGCTCCATTTGTTCGTGAACTGCAGTCTGCAGTAACTTGTTACTAAGTCGTTACTTTGAATTTGTTATGTACAAATGTTTCAATGTACAAAAGTTTTCGAGTCATATACATTGTACATTGTTCATTTTACTTATGTATCCAGTCTTCAGTTTCTTTGGAAAAAGTATTAAATATTATCAAATATCAATATCAAAATGCTCAGTCTTTTAAATTGATTCTTTTCTAGTTCTTTCATCTTTGAAGTTTGAACATTGGGCTACTTTATAAAAAACCCTACTCTATGTTATGTCATGTTATGTTTTGTACGTTGTAGTTATAACTATTGGACATATCAAGTGTAATGTAGAACATAATATAATGCGTATGTGTGTAATAAAGAATAAAGACTTTACTATGAACTATGATAAAAAAATCGGGAAATCCGATCGATGTACAATGTACAATGTACATTATACATATGTGCTGTGCCAAGTCAATGAAATTGAACATGACATGACATGATAGAGCATTTTGGCCATCAGATTGATGGTTATAGTGATCTCATATGAATGATCTTAAGATAATACTAGAGTCATTTTCTTCCTCGACTTGTCCTCCAACCTCCAACCAACTCCATAACTCACTGCCCTTCCACCAAAAAACAGTACACTAAACTAAAGTAAGGAAACCTTCTCTCCTCTTTCCTAAAGACCAGAAGGATGAAATGAGGAACGAGAAAAACGCTGGCCTGATCACTTTTTGTTTTCGTTTCCGTTTTCCGTATCTTTTTTCTTTCTACAATCTACATGCATGTACAGTGTACAGTATAGTTTAACACGAGGCTTCTACAGCTTTCTTGTGGACAGATGTAGAATGTAGAATGTAGAACATATAGACTAGACACAACTCCGCAAAGACTCTTTATACTTTATACTTTTCATATGACATACGATTAGTTCATTCAAGTAGAGAAGAAGATGGTACGAGAAATACGAAGAAATACGAAGATTCTTTATTATTATAGATGTTAGATGTAAGATGTCGTATTACATGAACAGTGAACAGTATGAGTAGGAATAATGGTAACTTCTAATAACGTCTATTCAACATGAATCTACTTAGGATTTTGCAAAAAGCAGGATGCAATAGATACTAATACAAAATAACACTAGAATTCTAGACTCCAGGACGTATATATATAAGACCTCATGTAAGGAATAGGGCGCAGTAGGAGAAAGTAGTGGAGAAAGGATGAGAAAACTAACCCTATTAGCTTTCTGGCCCTCCATCCCGTTTTGACTCACAATCTTGTCAATTATACTTGTATGTATACAGTATATACATATTACAGATACAATTACACAGCCCTGTGACAGGGCAAGATTATAAAGCTGCTTTCTAATACAAAGTACACAGAGACTGGTTTACAAAGTTCCTGGTTTTGCTCATTACTCATTACTCATGTGTACATGGTATAAGCATCACTCCTTGCACATTTTTCGTGTACTTCTACAATTCTTTCCAAACTCCATAATATACCAAACAGTTTAATATTGTCAACGTAGAAGAAAGAAAACAGGTAGCGGTCAAGTAGACTAACCCTGTGTAAAAGTTAAAACCAAGAAGTGTGTAGAAATAACCTCTACATTCTACATGCAAAACAAAGTGTACAGATCATATTCTATAGTGTAGAGTGTAGAATTTAGATACCATGGTTTTGAATTAAAATGGCTTACGGAGTATGGAGGAGATTCTGAGGAGAGAAAGTAAAAGAGAAGGTCAACATATTGTCTTCAAGACTTTAAGGACAATGACTTTCCAGGTTAATTTAGATCCCTTATACATATTCATATTCGTAATAATGTTTCCACCTATTTTCTTCATTATCCGTCTCTTCCCTGCCGTTTTCTCCCTTGTATCATCAGTCCGAAATCCAAAATCCGAAACCTTTTCTACTATTATCATTGTTTGTGATATTAGATTAGTGAAATGATACGGCTTAACCGGATTTAAGCAGGAAAATGTCCATGTTCCATGGATGATGCTCATGATTTCTATGTCATTTTGTCTCGTCTGTTCACCACTCTAACATCATTCTTACTCTGACATCTTCATCTTCATTTCAATCTTTTCAACGCTGAGGCAAAATCTGTTAACACTGTCGTAGATCTATGACATCACTCAAGCTGTTGGATTTGCTACACGAAGAATATTACAATTTCAATATTGCATAAATTTAAATGACATTGACCTTTTTCCCTCCATTTGGTATTTGGTGATGTCACAACCATATGTATTTTTTTGGTGTTACAACTTTGTTATGCATGTATGAATTTTCAGTTGGAAATTTTCAAAATTTTATTTGATTGAAGATTTGTCCCCTAAAGTCTATAACAGTTCAAGCTTAACCCTTATGGTCTTTAATTAGAATAGTTTCCTTCACTTATGTAGTAAGAACATTTACCGTGAGTTGACTTGAGCTCTCAATTCAAAATTTAGAGGAACAACAAAAAAGTAATAAAAAGGTGATAACTCCAAGTCCCAAGTCAAATAGAACATACACGTAAAGATGTTTCATACTCAAACATGAGAACTTGCAAAAACAGTAATAATTCATAGTGGTAAATAAATCCATATTAAAAAGGAGTACAGAATGTTTTCACCTATTGTATTTCTCTGCTTCGTGTGTCAGTTGAATCTGGAATGAAATAAGAAACCTACATATTTGTATAAATGCATGTTGTATATCTTATATGGATACATGAAAATAGGGACATTCATAAAATAGAAACAGTGATAAAAATAATGTGAGGAGCCGAAAGAAACAGAACGGAAAGTATTGAAATAGATAAATAAATAAATAAATAAGACAAGAAGACACTAAAGACTAAACTTTGTTTCGTTTCCTCATTTTCAACAAAATCCTCCAGACCTGTAGACATGAAATGAAATGTTTTCATCAAATAATACATGTATCATACATAACTTTGTAGCTAACGTAGGCTGTAGATTGCAGATCCTTTTAGATCTTTGTAGATAGTACAAATACTACAATACAAGTAATATTCTTTTTCCTGGGAGACCTTGAAGAAAAAGGGGGTTTTTCCTTTCTCTTCCTCCGTTGACTTTGACTTTGTAATGAAAAAATAATAAAAGAGGGTACAGAAGTAAGTGAAGTGAGTAAGTGAAAAAGAGAGAGAGGGGAAAAGGTAAAAGCAGAAATTGAAAGAGAGCGAGAAAGAAATAGAGACAGCAATAGCAGAAATACAATATAACACAATGTATAATGTATAATGCAGGAGAGAGGAAAAAATGACTTGAGAGTATAATGGGGAATCAGAATAAAATTCAGAGGCAATAAATGTCACTGCTCATATTCTCTTAACCTGAACTATCTGTTTAATGTCCAAAAAGGATAGGAATAGAAATACACGGGTATTTCATGGGTTTGTAATATAGAAAAGAAGCAAGGAAAAGGAAAATATGAGATTCAAAATTGTGGAAAACTACTTTTATTCCTGCAAACCTTTACTGTGGGGCTGTGTAACTATTTATTTGCAGATATGACAAGTTCATGTATTTTGAATTTAGACTACGATTATATGTTTCATCTCTACATTGTACAGTAAGTATATGGTATATTATGGTATGTATCCAAGAATCTAGAAACAAGAATAATATTATATTGTGTAAATGTACAGAATATGGACTCACAGAACACAATTTACAATGTACAATACACAAAATATAGAATATAGTAGTCAATACAACATTGAAACAAAAGCTCTGAGCGGTACAATAAAAACTACTACCGAGTCTACAGTGACTATTATTGTCTACCTTTTGGTCTTTACTCTTGATGGATGATAAAATATTATGGAAAAGATGCTTTATCGTATTACTATTACAGGATTAGCAGCTGAGGGAGGGAGAGAATCACTGTAATATTTGAACACTGTGTACTGTGTATTGTGCATTGTGTATCTAGTATCTACAGCAGTTATACTTATATTATGAAACAAGTACAAGAATAAGATAGAAATAAGTTGGAGGCAAAAAGGAAAAGTCGAAAAACCATAAGAAAAAGCAAAAGAAAGAGAAAGAAGAGCATAAATTATTTTCAAAGGTTTGTTATTTTATGGTCACCCATGCATCACTATTTATTTTCCACCGGATCCCTCCAGGATGACTAAACATTATATTTATTGAGCGGTGTATACTTTATAGTGTGTAACGTCACGAGAATTCTTGTATCTCCAACCTTCCCATCTAGGCTTAAGAAGATGTGCCTGTGTAGATTGTAGAGTGTAGAATGTAGAGCATATCGCATAAAACAAGCTTCCACATTATATTTTGTACAGTGTACAATCTACATGTATGAATGCAGCATCTTTATATTTTATACGCAGAATACAGCTCTTAACATGACCTTACCATAATCTATGTACATTGTACGTGGAACATTCTACGTACAACGTGAATTCTCCTCTGAACAGTGCACACTGCATGGTACTGTACAGCTATAATACTTAAGAAAAAGGAGGAACGGATGACAATAAAAAAAAGAAGAAGCAGCAAGAATGCAGAAGAAAACTACACATCACAAGAAATTTTTTTTACTTTGCACTTGGGAGAAAAATATAGAATACCGGTAGTAAAGAGTTTTATGCATGTGTGCCTACATGTATAAATAAATGTATACTGTATACATGATTTCTCCCGTATGACATGAACAAGTGTGCAGTCTTCAGCCTTCAGTCTTCAGTGTTCAACACTCATTCTTTGTACGTAAAGTTTTTCTTCAAATACATATGTACGATATATACGATATGTACGATGTACAACATAGGTACATGTGCCTCTACACATTGTACATTGTAGATGCTTCAAAATCCAAAATGTTTTGCGTAATGATTCTTTTTTTTCTCTCCTTATTCTTCCTCTTCTCATTTTGGATCAAGAGTTGAATCTGTTTGGCTGTTGACAATGACTGTAATTCAAAGAGAGGGATTTATTTGATTTCTTTTCTCCCTCTTTTTTCCTTTGAATCTTACATCTTCCACTATATGGTACACTGTATTTTGTACTATATTCTGTATACTGTATTCTGTATTGTATATTGTATCTGTATATTCACTTGGCAACCCTCCCGGCATTTTTCTTCAGTATTTTTTCCAGTTGAATTATGCATTACGAGTGGAGAGGAAGACAACATATTTGAGATATTGTCATTGTTGACAGCCTTCTTTTTTCTCCTCCTCAAGAGCACATATGGATTACAGATGCTTCTTTTTCTTCATGTATTTTTATACATAATGCGTACATTACAATTTACAATGACGTGCTATAAACAAGATTGTACATTGTACATTTAAAATCTGTACTTTAACAAGTAGTGAATGAATTTCCGATGGAAATCCCATATTCAAGTCATTCGTGGAAATGTAGAGTACGAGTATATTGAATAAAAACCGTTGTCATTGTCGCTATTATTATCGTTGTTGCTGTAAATACTTCTCAAAATTCCAAGCCAAACCAAGTCAAGCCAATAGAATATTCAGTCAGTAAATGTGAGCAAGTTGTTTGTGTGGAAGTTTGAAGGATCCGCTTTCTTCTTTGTCGCTTTAACTTTCTACTTTCATTTTGACAAATCGATATAAGTATTTACAGCCTGCAGATGAATGCTATACATAGAGCCAACTTTTTCACCTAATGACTTTTGACTTGCTTCATGTCATAGATGTGTACACAATTATATATATGGATACGATTTAATCCACTTATGTAAAAAGAATAATAATAATAATTATATACTTCATACATAACCAACACAGATTCACGTGGGGTATGACAAAAAGAAATGGACTGGGACAGATGAGCTTTAAAAATGTGTACAAAGTATAAATACACATGTGTGTAAACGTCACAAACGTTAAAAAATCAAAAGGTCTGTCCAACTATTTACAACAACAAAAACAACAACAACAAGTCGTTTCATCATAACGGCACAAAGGTAGGGAAAGCAAGGTCAAATGAGTTAAAAGGGAAAGTAACGACTGTTTATTTGTATATGCGCAGAAATGAGGAGTGGAGGACAAACAAAGTTGTTATTCCTAGAAAATCCTTTGTTTTCTCTCAGCTGTTGACTATTGACTCCTGCCTTTATTGTATCGTACCAGGGAAAGTAAATTCACAGAAATGCATAAGGAATATACAATATACTTACATAAAAGTTGGTATGTAAGTCTTCTTAAAGACGAATGAAATAGCTTGTAAAGAGGAAACCAGAGCACAGAGATCAACTGCATTCGAGCTAAAGTCATCACTAATAATTTGCTATAACCATGAAATGGAAATCCCCACTGAGCTCTATGTTACTTAACCTTTACGAACACTCTCCGATAAATTTCAGAATAAAAGGTTCTTTTTGGAGCATTTCGTGGAGCATCTCCAATATAAATGCATGTAGCAGAGATGCTCCAAAAGTCCATTTTTTCTGTTAATTCTGAGA
>JABASP010002173.1:0-22085 GCA_019776565.1 Sminthurinus signatus | reverse complement strand
GCCAGTGTTGCCTTGACTTCTATCATTTCATAAAGACGCTGACAATTCTCTGGGGAAATCCCAGAAAGAACGGAGTCAAAAGTGTTGGAATTATCAGTATTTTCTGACAAATCCCCACCAAAGTCAAAATCAATGTCAATCTCCACAGACTCCAGCGCATTTATTTCATGAGCTAGACAAATGTCGCTGTGGATTTTCAATTGTGTGAGATTTGGACAGAGCAGAGCCAAAATCCGGATGGAATCTTTCGTAAATCCCTTGTCCTCCACACAGACATTTCTGACCCTCGGGAAAACGGGAATGGAGTCCAAATCAGGAAAATCGGAAGACCAGTCACATTCCCGCAAGTCTACATAAAAACAGAAAGAACAGAAGCAGGATTTTAAAGTATATATTTAAACTCAAAACACAAAATGGCGGATACTTTATACTTTGTATTTTGTTGAAAAAGGCTGAAAAAAAAAGGTTTAGTTTTTAATTTCGTATTTCCTGTTTCTTACCCAATTTGAGCACCGCTGGGAAAATATCCAGAGACCGAACTCCACGACGGAAAACGCCATTCGAAGGTTCGACAGCTTCCCGTAGTTTCAACTTGGCCAAATTTTTGAACCTCTGGAGTTGAAGACCTTGTAAACGGGACAAGGGGCTCATCTTGAGTTTTTTCAAACTATTTTTGTTGGATTCAAACACACTGGAAACTAATTTTGCCGCGTGTAGAAGGTCAGTCTCATCGAGTTGAGAATCCGCGCCCACTGTCAATTCCTCCAGCTCCAACTTTAAAAGATGACGAGTGAACTCGGGCCGCTCTTTGACTCCTGACATAAATTCACTATCTAGTTCCAAGGAAAAGGTTTTAAGGAGATGGAATTTTCCGAGTGGGTGCAGAAAATCGTAGAGCTCAATGGAAAAATTATGAATACTTTTGTACAAATAAATCTTGTTCAGATTGACCGCACAAGTCAAAAGATCCTTGAGAACTCCCGGACATTCCAAAATCATGGATGGGTGAAAATGAACCACTTTTAAATTAGCAATTTTGATTGTTGGAGTTGAAGTTGAAAGTTGTGTCTCTGGGAAAAGCCGGATTTCGGAAGCGGAATTTTCCACTTCGAACATGCTCAAAAAATCTAAACCAAATTCTGCAAGATGCGGAACTTTGTTGAGGAGTAAATCTCTCAAATTCTCAATCAACACTTCAAAAGACTCCATCGACCTTCTTGTGAATTGCAACTCTAATGATTTGATCTGGATTCTCCTGTGTTGATTTTTGCCTCTTTTTGACTCGTCAACCGCCGAAAGGAATCTGTTCCAATCCTCATGACGGAAAAAATCGGAATAATTGAAATGTCTTTTTGACTCGTCAACCGCCGAAAGGAATCTGTTCCAATCCTCATGACGGAAAAAGTCGGAGTAAATAAAATGGAAAAAATCCCCGTCACAGAAAAAGGCAAACCGGTCAAAGGGACAATGTTTAGACTTTTTCATGCAAGACAAAAAATCTTTAAGGCTTTTTGCCTCTTTTTCTTCGTTTGCTTTTTCATGGAAAAATTGCCTGTTTTCAAACTGAAACTTGATCTTTGTATCGGATCTTTGATGTATAATCATAAAATTTGATATTGAATTCCACTGACGATTGACGAGTCGACAATTAAAAAGAGTGCGAGTGTCCAAACGCTTCAAAATTTCCCCCAACATCTTTGAAAAAAATATAAGAACAAAATACAAAACATCACATCATATGTGCAAAAATTTCTAGCTTTCTACGGATAAAATCCTTCTCAAAATGAACAAGAAAATTCCTTAAAGTCATGACCAAAGTTTTCCTTCGGCTTCTTGACAATTGGCAATTGAAAACAAAATTAGTGGAAACATTTGAATGTTTGTTTACTTCGGGTGGTAAATCATTCACGGAGGTTTTTTTGACCTTTGGCACTTGACCAGTTTCAACGTCAGCCGGATATTGACCTTTACTTTGAATCCGAGACGAGGAGGACATTTTTTCCTTTGCTCTGCCATCCAAATTCTGAAATTTAGTAGAAAAATTCAGGGTTCACGGAATGTTATGCTTTCGAGGCGATACAAAATCCAAAACACAAAATCCTCTTCAGGTGAAGAATTTTTACTTTATTTAGAAATGATGTGAACCTGAAAATTATGTTTGTTTTGTATTTTAATACTTACCGTTTTTCCTCCTTTTTTCCTCCCCATTTCTACCGCAACATCAAGAAATCAACCTGCTTAAAGATAAAGAGATAAAAGATAAAATCTGCTCTCAATTTTCTGTCTTGAGGTTGAAGGTTGAAGTATGAAAACAAAAGAAATAGCTGAACTGTTAAAAGTATACTCAATACTTTTAAGAAATTGTAATAGAAAAATAAGCCAAATTTTGTACATTCGTATTTAAATTATTTGAACACTATTTACTTTCAATCTGCGCAGTTGAAAATGAAATCAACCTTTAAAATACACGTACACAAATTTACAGGTAATATTTTAGAGGTTGATTCATCTCCCGATAATTTACTGGTAAATCCACAATCCACAGGAATAAATAAACAGACTAGAGACTAGATAAAAACTGTTTCAAGTGAATGAGTGACTCACGAAAAATGATAAGGATGACAAATGTGAAAACGAATACAAATACGATTTAATTTAGTATTTAGTGTAAAATGTGAAAATGTCCTGAGATAAAATCTGGAAGCTGAAAGCTTTGAACATGTTTTCTCCTGACTCTTCTTGTTTTGTTAGCGCTGACGCTTGAAATATTGAGACAAAACACATTTTACATCCAACTTGAAATTTTACACAGTACACAATTAAATAGTCAAAAGATGGTCCACAATTTAATTGAACATGACAAAATTAAGAGAGCCGAAAGATGAGACACATGCCAAATTTTTAAAAGAAAACATGTCGCAGTGATGACAGTAACTGTTTAAATCGATCCAATCGAAAGAAAAGACGACACACAACAGCGTAAATCCTTAAAGTCGATTTGCTCAACTAAATTATTTATTATTTGTGCACATAAATTGGACTCAAACCCGCCCGTGAAGCTTACGAATTAATAATCAATTTACACAAACTCTGCTTATTCCGTTGGTTTGAGATGTGGAAGAAATTTGAATGCGTATTCTTCACTCACCCACGTCAACTTCTCCGAGAAGAAAGCATTTCCGTCCAGGAATTTTTCCCCAGAATACGAATTTATTTTCAGCCTCTTCAGATCTGCAACAAACAGAAAAAAACACGACATTTTATTATCAAGCTTTTAACTTTCATGTCCGTTTAAAATGTTAATGATTCTTTTCAAACAAAATAAGGATTGAGAATGAAATAGAAATTTACTTGTCATGTCCAAAATTGAGGGATGTTCTCTCTCTGCTGCCAATCTAGACTTTGAAATTTTGAATGGAAGTCTAAATATTTTCAGTGTTTTCTGGAGTTTCTTCATTTTAGCAAGACGCTCACATTTTTTCATGGAAATTCCAGTGAAACACGAGTCCAGTGCACTTGGACTATTTTCTGGCAAATCCAAGTCAACATCAATTTCCAGAGACTCGAGCATATTTAAATGAGTCCAAATTTGTCGACCTACGTCCAAAAAGTTGATTGTTGGCGATCTATCGGACAAGTCGTGCCTTTGTCTGTGGATTTTCAAGTGTTTGAGATTTTGACAGAGCAAAGGCAAACTTTGAATGGAATCTCCAGTAAATCCCACGTCGCTCACACTCAGTTTTTGAAGCCTGGGGAAAACGGGAATGGAATCCAAGTGAGAAAAAGCATGAGCCCAACTCCACCCAAGTAAATCTAGTTGAAAAAGAAAAAACAAGATGGCGGAAAATTTCAAAATTGTAAATCAAAATGGCGGACAACTTGCAGAAATACTACGCTAAAAGATTGGATTATTTTTATAGTTTTACATTCCATATTTATATTTCATACCCAATTTCCGCACCGCCGGGAAAATCTCCAGAGATCGAACTCCTGAAGGGAAAACAATGTCGTCATCCTCATGAGATATTACTTTTAATTCTGTGAGATTTTGGAAACTCGGGAACTGAATGTCGCTTACATAACGGAGGGATCTCAACCTCAGTTTTTTCAAACTGGTTTTGTTGGACTCGAGCAGACTTGAAATGAAATTTCTAGCATCCGCCAGAACAGCTTCATCATTGACGTAAACAGTCGGATCCAGTTCCAGTTCCTCCAGCTCTAAATCCAACAGAGCACGAGTGAACTCTGGACGTTATTTGACTTTTGACAGAAAGTTACCACAAAGCTGAACGGCTCTGAGCAGAGGAGCTTTTTCAAGCTGGTCAAAAAAATCGTAGAGCTTAAATGAAAACCGGCGATTACTCGGATACAAATAAATCTTGTTGAGGTTGACCGCGGAATTCAAAAGATCTTTGAGGAATTGCGGCCTTGCTGCAGTGATGTGGGTACCCAAACGAATGGTTTTTAAATGAGGAAGCTGAACTGGAACTACAGATACGGGATTTCCTACCGTCTCAGGGAAAAGCTTCATTTCCTTGTTTCTCGCCTCGTAGCCGTCTATCAAATCCAGTCCGAGTTCTTCCAGGTGCGGAATTTTGTTGAGGAGTAAATCTCTCAACAGCTCAATCAAAGGTTTACAAGAGGAATGGTATTCGTGGCATTTCAATTCCAAAGCTTTGATCTGGATTTTTTGATTTTGAACTGCTACCAGAAATGCATGGAAATCTTCATGTTTGAAACAGTCAGCGTAGTCCAAATCCCAATCGCAATCTTGGCCCTTGAACAAAAAGGTGAAATGAGCAAATGGGCAATTTTCCGACTGTTTCATGCAATGTAAAAACCTTTTTAAACGGGATTTCTGGTTTTCAATTTCCTGGGAAACTTTCTTGTTTCCACTTTCCTGGGAAACTTTGTCTTTTTCAAGCTCAAATGTGATCTTTGCATCGGATCTTGTAGTTAAAATCTCAGTTGCAACTGCGCTCCACTGACGATTGACGAGACGACAGTTAAAAAGAGTGCAAGTGTCCACAAACTCCAAAACTTCCATCAACATCTAAAGCAACAGAATAAAATAAAATAAAAACATGAGAGTGTTCTGTTCGTAACTACACAGTAAAATAAAAGCCTTCTCAATGAACAAAAAACAAATTATGCATTCTGCTGACGACAGCAAAATTATTGGAATTGTTTGTTTGTATTTACTTCAGGAGGTAAATCATTCACGGGAGCTTCTTTGACTTTTGACCCTTGACCTTGACCTTGACCTGACTCAGTTTCAGCTTCAGTTTCAGCCTGAACTTGACCTTGACTTTGACTTTGAATCCGAGACGAAAAAGGAGAAGACAACAATCTCATTGTTGAAAATAAAGATAAAGCCCCTTCCCTTCCACTGCCATCCAAATTCTGAAATTATATACAGAAATCAAACATTTTTATTCAAAAATTTTAAGCACATTGAATTTGAATTTCGCGGGGAAAATGAAAATGTGTTTCTGATTCAATTTTTAGTGAAAAAATCTTGGTTTTGGTCTAGTTTTTGGACCACGTATTTATTATTTATGATTTTATTTTACTTACACTTGTTCCTGTTTTTCTTCTGTCCATTTTTAAGACAAAATCAACCGGTTCTAAAATCTAGTCTTGAGTCTTGAGTATAAAAATAATGCAAATGATTAAAAAGTAAATGGGAAATGGAAAGAGGAAAGAGTAATTTTACTCTCAGTTTGTGTTTTGTACACAACTTTTTACAGGCCTTACAATTAGTCGTATTTTATATTTGTAGCTTATTTTTGACTTCGTGTCACAAGTTGAAATTGGAGTTTGTCGTTTGACGTTGGATAGAAATTCTGCCTTTAAAACACACACGGTTTTATTCACACAGACTAACTCTGTTTCCTTTCCCAATAAATTGATAAAGTGGTTTACTAGTAAATTAAATAGCAGGAGTGAATGAGTGAATAAATACAAGAGATTAAAACAGTCTCAAATGAATGAACGAGTCATGAGTCATGACTCAGAAAAATACTCAACCTCATGAAAATACTCCGCTGATTTTGCATTCTGTGATCTCTGAGCTGCTGTTGGCTTTTAACATAGCTTTGGCATTGCTTGTGCAGACAGCAGAGAGTAGACAAGTTGAACACTTAAAGATGCAATGCAAAAAGATAAGACAGAGAAACAGAGAGAGAGGAAATACTACACACTACACACGAAATCTATAAGGAAAATCCACACTCTGCATTTTGCATGTACAGGACAAATGTACAACTTTTTAATACATATCCTGTGCTTCATCATTGAACAAATTGCAAACGGCGCAGCGTTTTCCTCTTTAATTTTGCATATACTTTTATGGACAAAAATCCCAAACAGTGCTGATAAATTTGCAAGTTACAAATACAAATAAAACACAAAAAATTCCTTCAATCTACAAAACACAAAATAAAGGGAGATTTAATCAAGATTTACATTTTAGATTAATTAACAATGAATTTAACCAGAATCCTCGGTTTACACGAGCTTTAAGTTTTCGTGTTCCGTTGGTTTTGGTTTGAGATGAGGCAGGAATTTGAATGCGTATTCTTCGCTGATCCACGTCAACTTGTCCCTGAAAAAATCTGGGCTGTTGAACATGGTTTTCCCTGAATACGGATTGATCTTTAGTCTCTTCAAATCTACGAAAAGGAGCAACAAAATCGGACATTTTTTATCACACTTTCAATTTAATCGAATCATGGGATTTTGTTAGTAAAAAAATGTCATGGTAATTTTCCAAATAAAAAATAAAGAGTGAGACTGAAATTGAAAAATCGTTTACTTGTCATGTCCAAAATTGAGGGATGTTTTCTCGCTGCTGTAAATTTTGAGCTGGAGATTTTGACTTGAAATCCCAGTATTTTCAGTGTTTTCTTGAGTTTCTTAAGTTCATAAAGACGTTGACAATTCTCTAGAGAAATCCCAGTGAAACACGAGTCCAAGGCAAAAGGTTTGTTATTTTCTGGTGAATCCAGATCAACATCAATCTCCAGAGACTCGAGTGTTATTAAATGAGTCCAAATTTGTCTGCCAACGTCCAAAAAGTTGACTTGTGGCGCCATCTGGGTGCCGTGGGTGTGTCTGTGGATTTTTAAGTGCTTGAAATTTTGACAGAGCAACGTTAAAATTGGAACTGAATCTCCAGTAAATCCGAGGTCCGTCACTTTGAGGGTTTGAAGCCTTGGGAAAACGGGAATGGAATCCTCACAGGAAAAAGCACGAGCCCAATTCCATCCTGACAAATCTAAATGAAAAACAAAATAATAAAAATTGTAAACACCATACAGAAAATGTGCTAACAATAAAAGTTTATCTTTTATCTGTATTTTTTAAGAGTTTCAAGTTTCAAGTCAACTTTTCATACCCAATTCAAGCACAGCTGGGAAAATATCCAGCGATCCAATTCCGGGAGAGAGAAATGAATCTTGACGAAACCCAGGTTCTATTATTAATTTGGTGAGGTTTTTGAATCTCGGGAACTGGAGATCTTGTGCAAAGGAAAAGTGTCTCATGGTCAGTTTTTTCAAACTATTTTTACTGGACTCAAAGAGACTTGAAAGGAAATTTGTAGCCTCAATCAAATCCGCATCATTCAGTCTGCAAAAGGAGTTGGTTGTCAATTCCTCCAGCTCTAATTTTAAAAGGTCACGAGTGAAATCCGGGCGCTCCTTTATTTTCACAAGAAACTCTTTATTTGGATGAAACTTGAAGCTTTTGCTCAAATGAAATTTTCCGAGTGGGTGGAGAAAATCGTAGAGTTCAGGAGAAAATCTACAAGTCCTGTTGTACAATTCAACTTTCCTGAGACTCATCGCAGAATCGAGAAGATCTTTGAGGAGTCCCGGGGAATTTAAAATCATGGTTTCATTAAAATGAATCACTTTTAAATGAGGAAGCTCAACTTTATTTTCTGCTGTCTCAGGAAAAAGCTTCATTTCCACATCTTTGTATTTTAACATGCTCAAAAAATCCAGTCCGAGTTCTTCGAGATGCGGGATTTTGTGGAGGAGCAAATCTCTCAAATGCTCAATCAACGGCGTCAAAGGCCGAAGCAATTCCCCAAAGTTCAACTCCAAACATTTGATCTTTATTTTCTGATTCTGATTCTGGTTGCTGTTGGACTCATCAATTTCGGACAGAAATCCTTTGTAATCTTCATGACGGAAAAATTCAGCATAGTCGACAAAAAGGTCTTGGTCCTTGAAGAAAAAGGTAAAACGAGCAAATGGGCAATTTCTAGACTTTTTCATGCAAAGTAAAAAACTTTTCAAACTCCTTTTCTGTTTTTCATTGAGAGTGTTTGCTCTTTTCTGGACAAATTGTCCATCTTCAAAAGTAAAGGTCATCTTTGCATCAGTTCTGTTGCGTAAAATCCAACTTGAAATCTCACTCCACTGACAATTGACGAGGCGACAAGTAAAAAGACTGGGAGTGTCCACAAACTCCAAAATTTTCACCAACACCTGTGAAAAAGTACAAAAAGACGAAAATAACAAATAAAAAAATGAAAAAAAGGCTCCAGTCACCTCAGTAAAATCCAGCAAATTTGACATTCGCCACTATTATTTGTAGCATTTTTTGTTCAGTCTCAATTCTCAACAAAAAATAAAAATAATAAATCCCCTGTTTTGTAATTTAATTTATGACAAGAGGAACATTTTTGGATTCTGCCATTTGCTGCTGACTGCTGACAACAAAATGAGGAAAAAAGCAATTTGGTTTTTGGTCTGCTTACTTCAGAAGGAAAATCATTTAAAGATGCTTCTTCTTTGACCTTTGACCCTTGACCTAAAACAGTTTCACTTTCCATTTCAGCCCGACGTTGACCCACAGATAAAAGTGAAGACGACGGCTTTCTCATTGCCATTGATATTGCTGAAAATGAAGATAAAGTTGCATCCAAATTCTGAATTCTGAAATTCTGAAAATAATAAAAAATATTTAAACTTGAATGAGTACTGAGAGGAGTAATTTTGGTCTTAATTTTTAAAGAAATAGACGAAACCTTTTACTTTTTATAGGTCTCGGTCGTATTTTGCGTATTTTGTACTTGGACACTTGTTTTTACTCCGCGTTGTCACAAGTTGAAATCGGAGTTTGTCGTTTGACGTTGGATAGAAAATGTGCCGTTGAAACACAAGTAAATTTATTGACATAGTTTTACTCCTGGTTTGTTTCTTTTCCCAAGAAATTGATAAGGTGGTTTACTAGTAAATTAAATAGCATGAATGAAAGAGTGAATAAATAGAAGAGATTAAAACAGTCTCAAATGAATGACAGAGTCCAGACATGACTCATAAAAATACTCAACCTAATAAAACGACTCTCCTTCTTTTCCATTCTGTGATCTCTGAGTTATTTTTGGCAATGGCGTTGGCATTGGCATTGCTTGTGCAGAGAGCAGACAAGTTGAACGCATACAGATGCAATGGAAAAATAAAAGAGAACGAAACAGAAAGGAAATACTACATGAAAATCCGCACTTTGCATTTTACATGTACAAAATAAAGTGTACAACGTTTTAATAAATATCTTGTGCTTTTGAATTTTGAATGGCTCTCTCATGACTCTTGAGTTAAGACACAAAACACAAAAGCCAAGCCTCAAGGAACAAAATAATTGCAAATGTAAAACTGCAAACTGCAAACAGTGCAGCCTCGGCCTTTAATTTTCCATCCACTTTGGACCAAAAGCTCAAAGAATAAAATTACAATGGTAATGAATTTACAAATGAAAACTTGCACTCCTCAATCCTCAACAAAACAGAGATGAGCAGGACAAAATCAAGAATCAATCTTCTCATTTTAAATCAGCTGTGAATTAAGTCTACAACAACCGTTTGTCGGTTGTCGGTTTACGGTTTACACGAGCTCCAATTCTTCTTCTCCAGCTCGTTTGAGATGAGGCAGGGATTTGAATGCGTATTCCTCACTGATCCAGCTCAACTTCTCTGTGAAGAAATCTATTTTGTCCAGCAGCGTTTCCCCCGAATACGCATTGATTTTCAGCGTCTTCAACTCTACAAAAAAAAACAGGACATTTTTTAATTTTAAATGACTTTCTTAAAGTAAATAGGAAATGAGAATGAAATAAGAAAGTACGTGTCATGTCCAAAATGGACGGATGTTCTTTTTCCGCCATCAAATCCAACTTTGAATCCCACTGTGGATCATTCACCGAAATCCCATATTTTTCCAGTGTTTTCTTGGCTTCCATCACTTCAACGAGGCGCTGGCAATTCTCTAGAGAAATCCCAGTGAAACACGAGTCCAAAGCCAAAGGATTATTTTCTGGCAAATCCAGGGCAACGTCCATCTCCAGAGACTCGAGTGTTTTTAAATGAGTCCAAATTTCTCGGCCAACCTCCAAAAGGTTGAGTTCCGGTGCCAGACCTGATCTTTGTATCTGAAGTGCTTTGAGGTTTGGACAGAGCAGAGGGAGCATGGAAATTGCGGGGTGGTCCACACAAGAGTCGTCTATTTCCAAAAGTTTGACACTCGGAAGACGCGGAATGAAATCCTCTCGGGGAAAAGCAGAAGCCCAATCCTCCACATCCAGTTCTATTTGTAGAATAAGATTGTGAATTAATTTCACAATTGTCAAACAAATTACATTTTGGGACGGACAAACGACAAACGGGAGCCAAAAGAAAGGAGAAAAAAGGTTGGAAAATTTACAACTAGTTGCACACAAAAATAAAAACAACAAAGTAAACTGAATTATGTCAAGTTATAAAAAAATCCAAAACTACTAACGCAATTTTTTTTTTATTTTTTTTATTTGTCAGGGTTTTTTCTAAGGGCTCCTCACAGTCGTCTGACTATGGAGCCCTGTTTGAGTTATTACAATTTAGTGTACGTGTGGATAGGGTGTGCACTACGAGTGTGTGTATTACATTTTTGGTGTGTGTGTGGATATATGGATTTGGGTTATTTATTTTATTTTTAGATTATTTTATTCGTATTTTGTCTTAAGTGTACTGTGTAGTGAATTGGTTAATTTTGTATTGTGACAGTATTATTAAACGCGGTTACAATTGTTTTTTATAAATTGGTATATTGGTGATAGTAAAATAATAATAAAATAATAGTAAAAGTTATAATGGGATAACAATAATGAATTAAAATAGTGAAATAACAAGAATAGTAAAGGTAGTATTAGTATTTCTTAGGATAATGAAAGTAATAATAGTAGTATTAATAGTATGGATAATAGTAGTAGTACGAGGATTTTACACTTTTTTAGGGTTTTAAATATTCACTGTTATTTTTAGGTTGGAATTTTCACTGTTTGTAGAGCTTTTTTAGTATTTTATAGATTATGTGTTGAATGTGTGTTTGTGAATTTTGGTGGTGTATGTAGGTGTATTTGTGTTGTTGCGGTTTATTTCTTATATTTTTCACTTCACATTATTAGTTTTCGTAAATTGGGGCATTCTGGGAGTTGGGGTTTTAAGTTTCTTCATTCAGTGGGACGGATTCTGGGTCTTGATCACGGAGTCCTCGGATTCTCAATGCAATTTCTTCCTGTTGTTGTCGAGATGATCTGGTTTCCCCTGAGTTGAGTTGAGTCATTCTCCCTGTGGATTTTGATTTGATGTAGTATTTGGTCATCATTACGATGAAGGTAAAAAGGACCGCCAAACCAATGATAGTAGACATCATGATGAGGGATACATTGCCGGAGTTTTGCTGGATATCAACCTTCTGGATTGGGTTACTATTAGAGGAAGCGTATTGATTGTCCTTTTCTTCTTTTCCTTTTGTGAGATGGTTGGTTATTCCATATGATGTTCCAATTGATGTACCTGTGACGATTTTTCCCCATACTTTTGAGACCACCCACTTCGTTGTATTCCATATTGCCATCCCCCATGAGCCTTCCGAGGCTCGGAGCATTGTCATCACGATGAGGATGGTGATTTCAATTCTGAGACATTCATTGGAATTTTTTGTTGAATTTGATTATTTTAAAGTTATGAATCTAATATAATTATGATAGTGAGATAATGACAGTTAGTATATAGGGATAATTTATAAGACATTCTTACGTCACAGCCATTTTTCCTGGAGGGGATTTTTTACCAAAAGTATAAGGTACAGATTTTTTTTTTACAACTTACAATTTAACACAATTTAGATTATTTGAGTTTTGACTTTAGACGGCCGCACCTACACTGTGAGTGATTTCACTCTTCTGTTTTATTTTGGTATTGATTACTCTTCTTCTTCTAGTAGTAGTTGTCTTTCTGTCATAATTTCCCATATTAAATTACATATTGATTTCACATTATCTATTGCATAGAGGAATTCTACATTATTATGATATTCTTCATTTTCTACATTCCATCCTAGTTCTTGCATGCTTCTTCTCCGTCCTCGATGTATTGGGCAATGATTGAGTATGTGTAGTATGTTGTCTTTTTCTTGTAGATTGCAGATTCCACATTGAGTTTCTTCATAAATGTGTGGTGTTTTGTATAGTTTATCTCTAAACCAGTAGTACAGTTGTTTTTGTCTCAGCTGTGCGATGAGTCTTTTGTATCTTATTTCCATGTCGTATTTTAGGTATGCAGCTGGTTCGTTCGATGTGTATGTATAATTTTGATAGAAGTTATGTCGAGTTGAATTAAACACTGATTCAACATCAGCTTCTTGCATTTTATTTTAATGTCAGCTAATGCTGTTTCTATTCTCTCGTATATTGTATCTTTGTCAATAATTGTTACAACACTTTGTTGATTATATTCTTTGAGTATGTTTATAATTTGCACAATCCAATTATTTTCTACATGACCTTTTTCCCATAAAATCAATAGTTTTTTGTATAATATTTTTGGATAGCGATCGTCCGTCATATTTTGTATTTTTGCCACATAATTTAATGATTGTGTAATTATACTGAATTTGATCGGCATTCTGCCTGTCTCGAGTCTTATGATGTAGTTGGGGGTGGTTGGTTTTAATAGTAGTATTTTTTTATAGAATTGGTTTTGCGTTTTCTCTAGTTCACTTATATAGTTTAAACTCCATGTAGGACAAGCATATAATAGTGTAGCTTTGATGATGGCTTCAAATAGTGTATACATATCATGGAAGTGGTATGTTCTTGATTTTACTAGTATTGACCAAGCAGTATTTGTTGCTGTTTTAGCTTTATTTATCATAGCTTTTGATGTTTGATAGAATTTCCCTGTATAGTTAAAAGCTATTCCCAGGTATACATATTGATTCACGATTTCTAATGACTCATTTTTATATTCAAAATGTAATCTGGATTCTAATCTTCCTCCTTTCCTGTATACTACAATTTGGGTCTTTGGTATACTAACTTCAAGTTCAAGCTCATCAAAATACTCTGCTAATATTATGAGTTTCTTCTTCATGTTTCCAGCTGTTTTTGTTGGGATGAACATGTCATCAGCGAACAGTAGTATGTGTATATTTGTTTCATTGTCAATTTGTATCCCGTCTATCTCACTGTTTTTTAATATTTCATCAATATCACTTATATATAGACTGAAGAGTAAGGGCGAAAGGGAGTCACCTTGAAACAGCCCTTTGTTCACTTCTATATTATCCGTTTGTCCATTTTCTAGTCTAATGTACATGGATGCCTGTTTATATAAATTCTGGAGTATACGTATAATTTTGGAGGACACTTTTAATTTCTCTAATTTTAACCATAATTTATCATGAGGCACTGAAGGGAAAGCACTTTTAATATCTATAAAAAGTCCATATAGTCTTCGTCGTGGTTTTTGGAGTGTTAATTGTATTAATCCATTTAGGGTGAATATGTGATCATGACATGATCGTTTTTTCCGAAATCCAGCTTGTGCTTCCGGGATTATATGGTGTACTTCTGCCCAAGTCGTTAGTCTACGTGATAGTATTTGAGTAAAGATTTTAGTAATTGTGTTGGCTAATGCTATCGGTCTATAATTTTTGGGATCGTTTGCATCACCCTTTTTAAATAGCATAATTATTTCACAGATTGACCATTCAGTAGGGATTTGTTCACTTTCTATCACATCATTAAATATTTTTATCAATACCTCCTTTCCCATTGAGGTTAAGTTTTTGCAGAATTCATTGGAGATACAATCCGGACCGGGGGCTTTTTTATTTTTAAGGTGTTTTAAGGCTTGTTCGAGTTCATATAATTCTATATCTTTGTCAAGTAAGTCTATCTGTATATCATCATTTGGACCCAACAGAGGTGTTTTTTGGGTTTCCTGTGATTTAAAATAATTTTCCCACTCACTTTTAGTTAAATAGTTCGGGTTGTAGGTTATATTTTTGAATTTTCTTATGGATGACCAGAATTCTTGTGTGTTTCTGGCTTTATATAGAGTGTCCCTGCATTTTTGCATATGACTGACATATTTTTGTTTTTTTAGATTTACATATTCTTTTTTTGTATCAATATATTTTTGTCTACTGATTATTTCCCACTGTAAGGATTTAGTAATAGTTAGGCACTTGTTCACTTTCTTTTTCATTTTTTGACATTCAGTATCATACCACGGCTTATTTTTAGTGCTCATATCTTTTGTCATTTTTATATTATGTGCAATTTCATTTATCTCATTTGTAAGTGTTAGACTTGTTAGATTTTCACTGATTGCATTAATTCTTAAATCTATTTGTTGTTGATACATTTCTTTTTTACTTTCCTTCCATTGAACTTTTATATTATTGTGTGTGTTATGCTCTTGTATTTGACCATCAATTTGCATAGTTAATTGTGTTGGGTAGTGGTCTGCTTTACTTATCCATTCTTGATGCACTTTTAGATTTAGTATGTATTTTATCGTATTGGTACTTACATAATTCAAGTCGATAACTGTATTTCCAGCTGTGCTACAGCGTGTGTATTCTCCTTCTTTGTCACCTTTCGTTCTTCCATTTAGAAGAATAAAATTTGAGTTTGTCATTATGTCAGTTAATTGCTTTCCTCTCGAATTTAGCACTTTGTCCATAGAGTTCCGTACAAGATAAATATTATCATTATTGTCATCGATGATGTCTGGATCAATTTCTCCTTCCTCTCCTATTCTCGCGTTCATGTCACCGACACATATCATAATTGAGTCTGTATATTTTTCACTAAGATCACTTAAGTAAAGATCAAACGCACGGAAGAAATCATGATCACATTTATCATTGAAATATGTATTGATTATTATTATAGGTAATTTTCTGTGGCACTTGGTCGTGGATTTTATAACTGTGTAGTGTGGGGATGTGAGGATAGTGCGGCTTTCTATGAAGTATTCCTTGTGTAATAATATTATCATTCCTCCACTACCTCTTCCCTTGTTGTGGTTTCTAGTGGCGTATGTAGGTGTGTAATAGAACAGTGGAAATTTATTTTTAACTTTATTATCATAATCAGTGTTTTGTTTATATTTATTTTTTGAGAGTGTTTGTGTTGTTGTCATTTTTTCAATCCATGTTTCTTGTAAGCAAATTATCTGCATTTCATGTAGTATTTTGTTTTCAGTGTCCTCTAAATTAAATAGGTTTTCAAGTCCTTGAATATTCCATGATAGTATATTTATATTTGTTGTGGTTGGCACTAGTGTGACAGTTATTTCATTTCTAATTAAGTTGTTTTGGATATTAATTGTTGGTTCCAGATTATTATGGTGATTATCTTCAGTTGTGTGTGGGTCATTTGTTGGTGTTTCATGTGGACCGAAAAAGCATTTGTCGTGCTGTTCCTGTTGTTACTTCCTTCCCATTGAAGGTGTATACTTTCTTGTCGTGTCCATGTTCTGTGTAGAGTTGTAGATTCCGTATCCGGTAGTTAAGTCCTGCATTGTCTCTTTTTAATTCCTCTCCTTTTTCCTTCAATTTTCTGTAGGATGTTTTTTGTAGTCTTGTTTGTTCAACGGTTATGTAATAGCCGGCTGTGTTGGGGAGATTTTTCTTAACACTTAGTATCTTATGTTTGTCCATTGTCCGAAGGAGAGTGACTTGAATTGGTCTGACTTTATCTGTTGCTTGTCTTCCTATTCGTCTCACATTGTCCAGGTCTACAGTACCATATCCAATTGGAGTCAGTGCTTGTCTTACATATTGTTCCGTTTGATCAAATGTTTCATTACTCTGCTCTTTGATACCATGTATTATTAAATTCTTTGAGATTAGCATTCGTTTGGTGTATTCCAATTCAGTAGTAATTTCTTTCATTCCATTTTCAAATGAGTTTTTCATTTCTCCAACCGCTGAAGTCAAATCTGCCACCATTTTTGTCAGATTGGAAATTTGAGTAGACAGGTCTGTGTTCGAAGGTTCTGTTCGCGGAGGCATGTTGGATGATTGGTGGGGGTATCCTTGACTGGTTTCTGTATTAGCAGATGATGATGATGATGATGATGATGTTGAGTCGGTTGAGCGGAGTTTCTTGCCGTCTTGGGTTGGGTGGATAATGGGTGATGTTGGATTTCGTCCCCTTTTGGTTGATTCGGATCTTGGTTTGGATGTCTTTGGGGGTGTTCTGTTCGTGATGTTGGACGCTCTAAAGGACATTAGTTGGTTATTGCTGATGATGCACTTTGGAGGGATAGTTGGTATTCACCGTATTTTATTTTAACTTTTAATTTTCCTGTTTTTAATTGTAATTCGTATAATTATTCACAGTTTATGGGCGTTATTTTGTTATGCGTTTATTACCAATTGTTGGTGTATGTTTTATTTTGGGAACTATAAACTATTTTGTCACTATAATTTAGATTTAGCAAGAGCTAATTTTACACACGTGCATGTAGTTAGCGCGCACACTCCTCCTCCTACTAACGCAATTTAGATACAGCTGGGAAAAGGTCCAGCTTTCTGACTCCAGCAGGAAAAAATGGGTCTGGAGAACCCGCCTCTGACTCGGCGGAACTAAATAAATGCAAGGCCCTAAGCTTTTTGAATGGGGTCGTTGGGAATCCAAACCCGGAACTCTGTAAAAATCCAAGAGGTGGCATCACCAGTTCCTCCAGAGTATCTTTACTGGATTCCAAGAGGTGGGAAAGGAAATTTGAGGTTTCTCTACAATAATCCCAATCTTCTTTGTTCACGTCCAGATTGAGGGAAAAGCTCTGCAGCTTGAACAGGTGAGCTGGGTGTTGCTGTTGCTGTTCTTGTTGGCTCATGTTTTTCATTATGGAAAGGAGTTGTGGAGTGATATGAAACCAAACATCTTGCAAAAGGTCAACTTTTCCCATAGAGCGAAGAAGTCGAATCATGTCAATTGTGAACTCTGTGCTTCTCTGATGAATGTAAATTTTTCGTAAACTGCTGGCAGCACCCAAAAGATCCGCGACAATCCCAGGATACCGAGAAAACGCGGAACTTTGAAGTTTAATCTCTTTCAAGCGAATGGGTTTAATTGAGGACTGGAAAACTGAAACTGATTGTGAGTTTTTTCCTCTTGGTTTTGACTGGGGAAATAATCTAACCTCCGCCACTCCAGCGGGTGCCTCCCGCTCAAAGCTCAAATAAAATTCTTCAATGTCTGCAATTGTTGTGGAGAACAAAGCTCCCAACTTCTCAGCCAAGTTTGTGAACAGATGTTCATCATCAATATTGTGAAATATTAACTCGAGACCTTTCATTTTGATTTTTTCCTTCTTTGTTGTTGACTCTTCGGCATACACGTTTTTAAAATCCGAGAGGAATTGAGTCCAGTCCTCATGATTAAAAAAAGTTGAGGGTTCTCCTGCTCCAAGTTTGACTGAAAACGTGAAGCGAGCCAAAGGACAATTTTCCGATTTTTTCATACACTTTGAAAACTCTTTGAGACTTCCTTTACTATTTTTTATCCTCCCATGTTCAAAAGTAAAGGAAATTCTTAATCTTTGACATAGAATCCCAGTTGACAGTGCACGCCATCTTCGGTTCATGAGACGAGATTTCAAAAGACTGGGAGTGTCCAAGTATTTCAGGATTTTAAGCAACATCTGCAACAAAAAAGTAAAAAGTAAAAACACTTGTAACTTGTAGCATTTAGAATGTAGAATTTAGAAAACAGGAATAAAAACTACTTATTTAT
The DNA here is from genome assembly GCA_019776565.1 of Sminthurinus signatus. NCBI lineage: Eukaryota > Metazoa > Arthropoda > Collembola > Symphypleona > Katiannidae > Sminthurinus > Sminthurinus signatus. The sequence goes on along the minus strand of JABASP010002173.1, from coordinate 4,001 downwards.
TTTACCTCGGTTGGCAAATTATTCATTGGCGCTTCTTCTTCTTCTACTTGGACTCGAACACTTGTCTCTGTATCCTTTTCGTCATTGTTACTTTTGGATCCTTCAGGTCCCTGAAAATTTCGTCTCTTTGATATTGATGCGGAAGAAGCGGAAGACGATGACGAGGAAGAAATTGCGCCTTCTCCAAAATCATTCAAATCCTATTCACACAAAAAACAGAAAAAGGAACAAAAGAAACTATTACAAAATTTATTAGCAAATTCTCTTTGATCCTTCTTTAATTTCTAACCAACCAACTAACTCAAAACAATTAAAACACATGAGTGATACAGCATTTGAACTTTCATATGAATTTTAAATCTCACCGTTTCAGCTCGTTCCAACTTGGGTTTGTCCATATTCAATAGTCAATGGGAAATTTGGAGTTGGGAGAAATCAGAAATGAAAGTACACAATACAAAGTGCACAGGCAACAGGCAACAGTCAAAACAACTCGGGAAAACAGTAATTATTTATTCTAAATTATAAGCAAACTAAAGTTAACAAAGAGGATGTTTAAACTGCTAAATTTTCTCAAATTAAGACGAGATTTAAGTTTTGAGTTTTATTCATCTGGGAAAAGAGTCACAAACAAACTCGTGGTCTTGAAATAAACTTACTTTATAATGTAAAATGGAGTGTTTAATTTATAAGGCATAAGAAATAAGAATAGTAACAAGCCAAACAGAAGAGAAAGGAGAAAGAAACAGCCAGAGTTTCAGAGTTTTAGAGTTTCAGCGTGTTCCATGCTTTTCCAGGAAAAAATACTTAACTGGAATTCAATTTAAACACCCAAAGGCTGTTTGTTGAAGTTAAAGCTTTTCCAGGAAAAGCCTCGACTCCTTTTTCAGCCGTCGGTCGTGGGTTGTGGGCCAAATAATAAACATGATCAAGTACATCAAAGTTTGTTGGGCTGGAAATTGGAAATGATACCAGAAATCAAAAGTAAAGAAATGTTTCCGGAAACATTCCCACAAGCATTCCATGTTGAAACTCTTTTGTATTTTTTATGAAAGTTCCACTAGTGTAAATTGTAAATATCAGAGGATGAAAATAAAATGCGTAGACACACGTAAGAGATGAAATGGTTGAAATGTACAAGTACTTGGACACAAGTCCGTACGTTATGTAGATCTGGAAATACTTAGTTTATTAACATTATAGAGGACATTTTGAAGAGAATAGGTTTTAGAATCAGCACCAAGGAAATTTGAGACAAAAGATAAATCTTGAACGACAGTTTTCCCAATCTCAAAATTAAAACTAGAAACTAGAAATAACTAGTCTTCAAAAAAAACGAGGAAATAATCAATTGGCACAGATTTTGTTTATTAAGTTGGTTTTGGTTTTTGATTTGGTTTGAGATGAGGCAGGGATTTGAATGCAAAGTCTTCACTGATCCACGTCAACTTCTTGGTGAAGAAATCCGCACTTTCCAACAATCGGAGTGAGCAGGAAGGATCTGAGGGACTTTTCCTTGTATATGCGTTAATTGTCAAAATCTGCAAATCTACAACCAACAGAAACAAAAGAATAAGATTTTATCACACTTTTAATTTAATCATCAACTCCTTAATTTTAAATACTAATTGTAAATGATTCTTTTTGAATAAAGAGGAAATGAGAATGAAATGATGACGTGAGTTTACTTTTCATGTCCAAAATTGATGGATGTTCTCTCTCTGCTGTCAATTCTGACTCGGGAATGTAGACTTGAGATCTCCACTTTTCCAGCGTTTTCTTGGCTTCCATCATTTCAGCAAGACGTTGACAATTCTCCTCGGAAATCCCAGTGAAACACGAGTCCAAAGCCAAAGGATTATTTTCTGGTAAACTCACATCAACATCAATCTCCAGAGACTCGAGCGTCTTCATCCAAGTCCAAATTTGTCGACCGACGGGCAAAAGCTTTGCTTCTGCTGTTGACTTCCAGCTCGAGCACCTGCGGATTTTCAATTGTTTGAGATTTGGACAGAGCAGAGCCAAAATCGGAATGCAATCAGCCATCAAGTCCACGTCCGGCACAACGATATTTTTAACCTTGAGGAAAATGGGAACGAAATCAAAATGAGGAAAAGCAGCAGACCAACTCCCGTTCGGAAGTTCTACAAAGTAGAGAAAACAAACACATTTTCAATTTCAAATCTAAAAACTTGTAAAAGCGAGAAACATTCGTTTGATTTCATTTTCGATTTTTACACCCAATTGACGCACCGCTGGAAAAATATCCAGAGATCCAACTCCCCGAGGGAAAAAAGTATGTTGCAATCCGTGGGTATTTTCTAGTTTTAATTCAGTGAGATTTTTGAATGTCGGGAATTTACGACGGTGTAAATTTCCAAGAGGAATCATCACAAGTTTCTTGAGGCTATTTTTGTTCGATTCAAAGAGACTTGAAACTAAGTCATCCAGCTCAGCTCGACTAGAATTATTTTTATTATGGCTGTTCCCCATTTCCAGTTCCTCCAACTTAAAACTGAACACGTCATGAGAAAAACCAGGACGATTTCCCACTTGAGCCAAAAAATCATCATTTACGCAAAAGGCTTTAAGCTGACCAAGTTTCCCACACCTTGAAGAAAATCGTAAATGACAGTGGAAATGTTTTGAGCCCAAATTGTACACACGTCAATCTTCTTGAGATTGACAGCAGCACTGAGAAGATCGTTGAGAAGTCCCGGGAATTTTGAAATCATAAACGGATGAAAATGAAGCTCTTTTAAATGAGCAAGTTTAAATTGAGCTACGGTAGTTTCATCTGTCGGAGGAAAAAGCCTCATGTCCCATCCTCGTACAAGTGACAAGTCCAACCCGAGTTTTTCAACATGTGGAATTTTATTCAAGAGTAAATCCCTCAAATTTTCAAACAACACGTCTAACGGCTCACGAGAATTTTTGAATCTTAGGGACAAAGATTTCATCTTTATTCTCTCATTCTTTTTCTTGTTGTTGTTGTTGTTGTTTTGGCTGTTATTTGGGTTGGACTCGTCCACCGCCGACAGGAGTCTTGTCCACTCTTGATGATTAAAAAAGCTCGAATACTTGAAATCCTTGAAATCCTCTCCCTCAAAGAAGAAGACATAGTGAGAAAATGGACAATTTTTACCCTTTTTCATACAATTTAAAAATTTCTTGAGGGTTTTGTGTTTGATTATGTATCTTTTGTTCTGGAAATAAAATCTGTCTTCAAAACGAAACGTGATTTTTGCATCGGATCTTGTGTGTAAAATCCCACTTGAAATTTCACTCCACTTGCGATTGACGAGACGACATTTAAAAAGACTGAGAGTGTCCACACTCTTTAGAATTTCCATCAACATCTGCGGAAAATTATAAAAATTATGTGAGTGCACAGTGCACAGTGCACACGCAATCAATGGATTTAAAATGTGAATAATTCTCAAGCCGTTTGTAATTCAATTTATCACAAGTCACAAGAGAAAAGGTTTTTCTTTGATTATTGATTCACAACAAAGGTTACAAGAATCAAGTATTTTTGTTTGTTTTTACTTCAGGAGGTAAATCATCTACGGATGCTTCATTGACCTTTGACCCTTGACCTTGACCTGATTCTGCTTCAGTTTGACCTTGACATTCATTTTGACATTGATTCAAAGGCGGAGATGAAGACGACATTTCTCCCTTTTCATGATCACAAAAACTCTGAAATTGATTACAAATTACAAACATCCACGGAATTTTGTAAAATTTTCCTCCCACTTTAATTGAATTATACGCAGAGAAAAATTATTTCTGTTTTTAAATTCTTTAAATTTATAATTAAAAATCTTGAAAATCTTGAATGTGATCCGAGGTTTTCAATGAAAATTCTAAAGTCTAAAGACATAAAAAAGTTATGTTTTTATTTTATTCTACTTAAAATTTTTCCTCTCTTTCCCCTTTTCATTTTTACAGTGAGGTCTATTTACAAAAATGACAAAAATCCAGTCTGCAATCTGCAA
>JABASP010002172.1:0-22096 GCA_019776565.1 Sminthurinus signatus | reverse complement strand
GTGTTGGTGAGGAAAGGGAAAGGATATCTTCTAGTGTTGCATGTAAATCCAAAGGTGAGGTCAGTCGATAAGCATTTTCTATTTAAAAAAATAACAAACAAAAATATAGATTCCAACAAAAGTTTTTTTGTAAATCCCAACAAACTTAATAGATAATAATACTGATTAATAACTAATAATAATACTAACCTCTTAAAGATTTATACCAATCTCCATGCTTTTGTACAAATTCTGGTGATTTCATGTATGGAGGTATACGGAGGAAGAAAAACGGAAGTGCCTCTTCATAATAACCCAAGAAAGTTTCTCTAAACTTTCCAAAACGATAACTGCATGCGTGAAAAAACGAAAATAAAGATTAGAAAAGGTTAATCATCATCATCAATACTAATTAGTATGAAATAATATTGTTACATAGTTGTATGAAATTATGAGATCATGTCTCCAAAACTAACCCGTGATCACTGATAAAAAGAATGATACTGTTATTTCCAATTTGAGCCACTGAATTTGATAAAACTTCTTTAAATTTTCCATCTGCTGGCTAAATATATACATGTATGTAGAAAAAACATATATTGTACATTTTGTACACACTATACATAATTCAAACAGGTGCGTTATACATTATACATTTATAACTAAACTATCTGTATCTAAATGCAAGTGTACCTTCAGTCCATTGAAATCATCGTGTCCAATACTTGTAAACCAGGAGAACAGGAAAAATGGAAATTTATCCTTCATTTCTAGTACAAACTCTTGAATATATTTAAGCATAATTTCTGTTTGTGATAAACCTCCGACACATCTAGAATTCTTTAGTTTCTTAGTATATGCAGTAGCAATCGTTCTTAAATAGTAATCAGTAGGTTGTTCGACGAATCCAGTTTTCAAATAATTGAAAATTGCTAAATTAGGAGAATCTTCTAAAAATGCCGTAAGGTAGTTATTTTGACTAAAATTTTTCCAAATCAACGGACAGTCACTACAAAAATAGAAAAAAAAACAATGTTTTACTTGACATGAAGGCTTTAAATATTTCACATGTTTCATCGTTATAGATGCATTTTTTCATACATAATTTTTATTTTATCTAAATCATACAATAAAATGAGTAAAACAACATACTCCATTTTTCTGCTTCCGGACCAGCATGGATATCTATTACTTTTCATACCACCCAATGCTCCCATTATATTAGGAAAAGTATTTTCACCTTTTTAAAAATCATAAGCACAACAAAACAGAAATATTATTACTATAATATAAATAGAATATAGTCTGTCATTATAGTCTGATAAATAATGTAGATACAAATTCCTATTCATACCAAAAAAGAGGAAAAAGTAAAGGCTAACCAATTTTTGTATATCCTTTCATTTCCACAAAATCATTGTCAAAAAGGAATCTCTTTGTTTCAGGTAAAGATCGTATCATGTGAAGTCTTGAGATAGAGTCGATTCCTATAACTAGTACATTAGGTGGTAATATGGTTGATGATGAATCATTTGAAATTTCCCTTGTTGAATTTTTCCAGAAAGCTGCCTTCATTCTGGTCACATTGGATGATTTATTTTCAGGTGGAATAACCGTAGCATAAAAATCTAACATTGGTTTAACTTTATCATCTGCATTTTGAGGTTTGCAATCAACTTGAACAAACTCTGAAGTCATCGGAATTTTATTCTGTGGATCTGATGGGATTTGAGTACAATTTTTCGATACTCTGTATTTAATCAGCAAACCAAAGCATAGAACATTTAGGGAGGTTTTTTTTTATCAATGCATGCAGTACTAGATAGTAGATACTAGTGTTACACAACAGTAAAGACAAAATACAATATTGAATATTATAAAAAAAACTTACTCAAATTTCCAATCTGCATCTTTGTCATAATCATCAGGATCTTGACTAACTCTTTGAACATCACGAAAGCAGCATTTTATCCCTTTGTACTTTGAATTTGACATCAGGTTTTCATTCATCATCAACATCTACAACGAAAACGAAATCCTAATTAGTACATATTATATAATATGTACGCAGGTGCAGATGAGAAACACACTATAAATATATGTGAGTCTATAGTCGACAGATAATGAGTTCACATTGAAAATTCAAATTGTCTTCACTAAGAATTACTTTAAATCATATTATATTATGTAGGGCAAATGTAAAATATTGACAACATAATATCTAATATCACATTCAGCCACTTTTACTACATCACGCATCATACGTACCTTATTTGATGACACAACGAATGGTTTATCACATTTCTGAAGGTACCCCTTTTTAATATATTTTAAGACGGAACTATCAAATGGATTCATGTCTGAAATTTTACAGGAATATGTGTAGACTAGATACTCGGAATGTGGTTGTTCCCTGAAACACAAAATAAATCCAATTATAGCAATGATTACATTAATTATGTCTCACGCGTGGGAATGCTAATAGTTTTTTGTGTATTGTTTTTACATATATATATATATCAATATCAAGCTCATCATCATCAATCAATCCACCATTCGGAATTGGGAATTTAAAATAGCATGACTAAAAATGATTCGTTTGCTATTTTTTTGCATTGTTACACTTATCTATGCATACATGTACAATGTAGACTGTGTACTGTGCACGAATTTTAAACGGTCCTTCATAGTTTATTATACGTAGCATGCATAAACCATGCTAAAAAGCCAAATGTGTATCATATATGACATCCAAAATAGTTCTTTACGAATAGTTTTTCCTAATTTTAAGCACGCAAGTATCATTAGAATCTTAAGAGAACTACGGAATAGATACCATGTTACGTGTCTACATTCTATATCAGTACTACCCGCATCTACGTATAAACTATACGTAATGTAGTTTGGATTAGAAGGAAAACAACAAAAACGTTTATTACTATAGACATGTGTCATGCATCATGCAGTAGTTTAACTGATTCTACATAATATGTGTATATTGTAGAATCATAAAGTTAAATCGATAAAATTGCTACTAAATTCTAATCCATAGTCTATTCCATTACAGAATGAGGGGAAATTCTGTGGTGATGATTAAAGCCAAGTTGTCAATATACATAAACTACGATATTTTGACTACCATCCAACCATACAATTTCGGTTTAATATTACAACACAACGAGTAACGAGTATGAATTTTTGTATAAAAAAAACACGCACACCTACATATTTATTACATATTTATATGAATACACACAGAAAAGTTGAGAGTTTTCCCTTTCTGTGCGGACTATTCTCATCACTGCAACAAATGCATTACACATTACATATTACATTGTATATATGAAAACGAGTAATCATATAAATTGAGAATTTGATGTTTTCTCATGATTCTAAGATTATTGAGTCATGTTAGTAGTTCAAGGTTTGGTTGGATAAAAAGGTCAAAGAAAAGAAAAGATTTTCACACTGTAGCTTTGTGTGTAAAAAATGCAAGATTCAAAATATCACATGTACTGAAAATATCACAAAAAAGATCATTTGTTGTTAGAAGTTAGAACACTATCAATATATGTGTACAAGTTGTTTTCCAATCGAATTGCAAAATGATAATAGCCAAAATTCTATATTCTTCACAAGAACTCACGAGCTTCTAATGAGAGCGGAAGTCAAAATGTTTCTCACATGAATCGTTTGATAAATTATGAACTATACACATTTCATATATATTTGCATAATATGCGTAATTACGTGTATGCGTTTGATGGTACCACAAAAGTCAAATAAAACTCACTAACATGTAACGTATAATATGTCAGTATTGTGTATTATGCGTGCTTCAAATTTGTATTGAGTCGATTCATAATTCGTAATGTACGATATTAAATTGAATATATTGAATGTCACTATGACTTGTTCCGTGCTCCGTAAATTATGCATTATACATACTACACACCATATGTTTAAATTCCAAGTTATTAAGCAGTTATTGAGTTTAGAATGTTTTTCACAGTAAAAATAATTCCATATAATGTAAGAAATAGAAAAAATAGTAAAAACTTACCATATCACATGAGGAAGGTACGGAAGTCCAGACATGGACTTGTATATGGGTGAGACGTAGAAAATGAGAATGACAAAGGCAAAGAAGAATAGGACAGTCCTCCGAGAAAATCTTTCAAGGTTTCCACGTCCCATTTTCTCTTCAATTTCGATATATTTCTATTCTAAGTTCTATACATACATGGTTTCCTATGGCTTATGTACATTTCTCTAAATGATTGCTTTTTCTTCTCCGAATGGACATCCACATGTAGACATATGCATATACTTGGAAAGACGTTGGTAGGTTGATAGTGTAAGTTGTAATTCGATACAAGGAAAGATACTTTCAAAAGCCATAGGCTAAAACAGTGGGGCACAAGTGGTTGGTTATATGTTATACATATGTAGACGGACAATTTAATTTACTACATCAATTCCTCTGTTTGTCCCTCTCTCTCGCATCTCTCATTTCATCTCATCTCATCTCACACTCGTCGTCAAACTGCCCGCATACCGACTTTTATCTTGTACTTTATTACAGGATGTGTGTGCACGATGTACGTTAAGTCACTGCATCAACTTTATGTGTACAATGTACATGTATAATGTATACACACAAACACACGGATTTTACACAAAAGCACTGTAGATCACTTCCTAAATATAACAACAGCAATAAAGGCAGCTACCCAGTCCACACCAAGCACTAAGTAAAATTATGTACACACACTTATACACATATCAATACTCATTTTCTACTTTCACTGTGAGGGATAACTAGGAAAACTTGTCAGCTTCATCTGTTGTTCTATTCAGAATTTTCACATATTCGATATCTAGTTCTTTTCCTGTGGATAAATCTTCTTGAGGTCGGCCGTTCATGTATGCCTGAAATAAAATTAAAAAAAAAAGGTTGAGAGTCAATCCATAAACAAATATATCTACAATAGACAGATGAGAACAAGATTGACGGTGAGTGACCATTGACCTTTTGCAGTATCCTGTATACTCTACACTCGACGAGATTTGCAAAAAGGGAAACGATATAAATATTTTGTGGTCAACGGAAAGGAATAGCAAGTTTAAAGTACTCATTTGCTAAATCTATTTCATTTTAGATTTTAGATATATATAGGTAAATTTTCTTCACGACACAAATACACACCCAGTAACTCAAAATTCTGAAACGTGACCTTTTTAGGTACGAAATATACATTTGTTGTGACTTCGATGAATCAAATACCAAAGGCTAGATGAAATTCCAAATTGTGGAATCATGAATCATAAATACTTTATCCATAGTCAGTATAATACATTGAAAATTAAAATAGTTAATAAATTACTGTATGTTAAATAAATATTTAATGTTTCGGCTCAAAAAGGATTGAAAGGTCATTTTCACATGATTTTAAAACTTTCCCAAAGTAAACAACAATGAACAAGTGAGTGTTGAATAATATTACTCTTTTCATAATTATCATGGTGCAGAAAAGAAGAAATAAAATTTGCTAATGAGAAATGAGAGGGATGAATATTACCTCTTAGCTATTAGCTCTTAATGTCTTTAGGTTCTGGGACAAAACCCATACTGAACTTTCTACAGCTGTTGTGCAACAAAACCAAAACACTATAGAAAAAAATCAAGCTGTTCTGTTCCATAGAAAATGTAAATTACATGCAAAATTTATATTTTTTATACTACAATTTAAGAAGAGTCAACAAAGGACATGAAATGTACAATGAAAATTGCAGTATAAGCAGTAGGAACAGGAGAAAATAAATACTGAAGTGCATACACAACAAATAAATAAATAAATACTAATTATGTTTTTTTACTCAATCATCCTCCTATTTCCTTCACCGTACCATGCTAATCTTATGGATATATTTTTGCCTAAAGTCTCTCATCAATTGTCGTCTTATTCATTGATTCAATAAATGATAATGACGTTTTACTTGAAACTCGCTTTGACGTATCGCTTAGTTAAGTTTGTAAATAGTAAGTGACACCTTTTTACGTCTACATTCATACCCTACACCACATCAGGAAAAGGCTGTATTCTGAATATTAAGTACTTTGTGCTGTGTCTTTACAAACTATTTTGATGCATATTTTAGCTCCTGATCTGCATTCATGAAGTGTCCTTTAAAGTTTTTAGGTAATTACTAATTACATAAAGTAAAAGTCTATTATGAAAGGGTGTATTACTTACGGCTTATTACATTCATAAATTCATAAAAACAAGTCATAATTCCTTTCTATTTTGAACGGTTCAAGATCTTTCTGTGATTTGTAAATATCATCAGTTGGTATAGTGTCAACTTGGTACACTTAAACAGTTTAACTTGAATATCGATATGCAGAATGTAGACGGGTGGAAAATTATTCAGTTTGAGTAAAATTACGTCAGTAAGACACCTATATTTCTGCCATGTGTGCTTGAGTTCTTAAATGTTACCTTGTATTAATTACACATAACATGCTACGTTTCACGCACACAAATCGTCGTTTCTCGTAGAGATTTACGTCTATTTTACATCATCACTTGGTTTTAAATTTTAAATATTATAATGATTGGATACATTAATACTTTTACGTAGATGTGCATGTATTTTAATTAGCGCTATTGAATGCTACACTATATTATATATATGATTGTAGTTAAGTATGGATATGACGTATGACACAATTAGAAGAATACTTTACCTTCAACGCCTAATAATTAGGAAAAAAGTTCTAAGTAATATTTAAACAGAGTGTAATTTAAATTAGTCCAACTACATTACAGACACGAGGAGCAAACGAACAAAGTCAGCATGAATAGTTTTAAAGAGGGAAAGTGATGAAATTGGCTCATATGACGTTCGTAGACTTTGTAGTTTGTAGTAACAAATACACTATCACGTACTTGTATCAAGTATCAATTTCTTGATATAAGTAATATTATATTACATACTTACACTAAGATTCCGTGTCACAAGTCACAGCTTGGAGCTTTGTATCTATTTATAAATGTGAGTATGATTTCTGTTTTCTGTTGTCTTTCTGATTCCTCCTTTTCAGAATGAAAAGCATACTCAATAAAATAAGCACTATCCATTTATTTTTATTCCGACGTTCATTACCTAAAGTCACGACTGTTTTTTTCTTCTCTTCTTTCTTCTTCTTACACCAAGTGCGACTCGTTCCTAATGTTTTAACATTTTATGTAAGAAACTAAACACTTAACTTTAAATTTCCATTTTCCATGATGGTTATATATTCCCATAAACCGACAAAATTCTCACAAAATATTTACACTGAGTTTTCAAAATATTTATTTCCCAAGGAACCTGATACACCCATCCAACATACAAGTAAATGTACATGGATAATGTTTATTGAAAATTGAAAGTACACAGAGACAAGTAATATTATTACATAAATTTTAGCGTAAAAACAAAGTCAAAACTAGTTTAATATTGAGAATAATATTGATGTACTGTTTCCTCATGAGTTCGTCTTGAAAATTGCATTATCAATACCACTTCCACTACCACAAAAACCATACACACTTGTCTTGAGCTACTGGCTACTGGTGAACTAACCAAGAGCCAAGAGCATATGAACTAACTACCTATGGATTTACTTTTATGCAGCAAACTGTTTTTGCTAAATGTATAATGAATGCAATTGTTGGACATGGGATGCAGAGCACATTGGATATTGGATACATTGCATTTCCATCCTCTATGCTCTGTGCGTAATATGTAATGTACAACTGTCCACTACACCTTTTACAAGGTTGCTTCTATACTCCTATCTCCTATGCATTGTACACATTGCCCAGTCATGTTCAGTAGTTGACAGCGAGAGACCATGTAGTATGTACTATTTTTATAAACTTGTACTTCTTAATTACTTACCACAAACAATAAGAAGACGAATCACCACAGAGCACACTCAAAACGATAATTATTTCCAAAACTCACTGGATATTATAAATTATCAATGAGCCAACAAGAAGACACAAGATGATGAACAGTAATAGGTATTGAATACAAACACTCCCATGTGTTAAGACGCACAACACACTAAAACAAATACTTTGAAGGTCCCATTAAGATTCCAATGAGAGATGTAAAAGTCACATGTATCTTGTATTTGTGTATTCTTCCAAATAAGGTAAATACTATGGTATAAAAATAGTTCACTTAAATTCAATTTTTTTCTTCGATGGTTGAAACTGTAAAAACTGTATCTTTTAAGAATATAATATCACTATTTATAATTTATAACGTGTAAATAAAAGATAAATATCACGACGCACTATCATAAAAAATGCAGACAGGTCCCACATCGATATGTCCACAGTCCACAGTAGTCTTCTTCTTTCTTTTAAAATCTTTGTTTTTCTTCATCTTCTTCGTCTTTCATGAACCATACAGAATACTTGTCAGCCCCACTTTACACTTGTCAATAATACACTAGTCTCAACATAAGGATGAATAAAGTTTTCCACTTAGAAACACATGTCCACTACTTCAGCTCAAGATACATATTTGTACATTGTATCGTGTTTACCTCCTACAAATACAAATAATAACAAACAAACGAATGATAAGTAAACATAGGTAATACAAAATATAATATGTACGTACTAAAAACTAAAAATGAAATAAAAACGCCCACATTCAACACAAAGTACGAGTTGCCGATTTTCTGAGGACCGTTCAGGATCAGAATCACAAAAAAAAAGAATAAAACTTGAACTAAGTACTGTGAGAAAATACAGACGTCCGTTTTTAAAATGCTGATGATGATTACTGAGAATATAATGGTAGACATTAGACACAGTATCAACTCTCAGCTCTCACAGTATGTAGATCAATACATTAGAAACTAGATGTTAGATATAAGATGTACCCATGGCCTATGGGTTTATAATCTAAATCAACGTGTGTTACTGTGTACTGTGTACATTGGAGTAAAGGGCAATCCGACACAAAAATTAGACTCATCACATTAATGTTTTTATTATCCAATATAAAATATAAGACACAGAATACAGTACCCGACCATGGGCTGATTTTATATATATATGACACCAAGATCAATATTTGGTATCACCTTTATATAAACTTGTGTATACACTTGGTCGTCAGTTCTTTTCTTTCAATAAATGACAGTATAGTTGTACTATAATATCTATTCTTCTATTCTCTACTCCCCCTAATACCTAATACTGACTACTAGTTCTACAGCGTAAGTTAAAATGTCTCACATTGAATCCGTTTTTTTTTACTTCTGGGATATGATATCCCACAGTAAATCCTGTATGGTATATTATATAATGTATATTGCCAGCACTAAAAGTTTTATGGAGAAATTTCATCATTTAATTCTTCCATGGTATGGATTTTGCTGATATTTGTATAATATAAATATAAGTAAAAAGTTTAGCCAAACAACATTTTTTTATGTATTTACAACATTAAAATTTTGTTGGTGTAATCGTTCCTCGTGTTTTAATTTATTTCCCTTCTATTTATTTAACTTTTGCACAGTACTAATATATTTAATATTTGCGGTTACCGAAAATATTATGTACTTTGAATTTTGAATGAGCATGTGGACAAGATTTTCTAATTCAGATTTTACAGGGAAATAATGATAGTTGTATTATTATGAACATGGCTATAAAGCTGAAAATATTTAACAATCCCTTGGATTCTAGATTCTAGCTTCAATTTAAAATTGAGAAAAAATCATCACCATTTGTTTTTTGTTTATACTTCCGTCCAACAAATTTATTATGCTAAAGTCAGCTATTTATTTTGGATACATGAGACTCACTCAGTAACATGTAAATATTGAATAATTCATATTCAATATTTTGTATTCCGTGCATGTTGGTCTAAGGGAGTTAGTAGAGCAAAAAAAAACAACAACACAGCAAATGCCTCATGGTAAAACAAATACCAAATACGTGACACTCGATACTCGATACTCAATACGAATATAAAAAACCCAAAGTGATGGGAGTAGAAATGAATCAAGTTTAATTACTTGCAGACTGCGGACGAGTAGAATAACAAAATATTGTGTCTACAGACTAAAATGTTCAAAAATTTAAATCAATGTTTTTTTTTGGAGGAGTTACTATTTTTAATTTTTACATACACTATACACTATATACATTCGATACTTGATCACACTTGAATACTGAATATAAAGCGTAGTATTACTGAGAATTCTCATTTATCAACACGCTCACCATTCACCATCATCCTAATATCCACACAAAATGTACACCATCTCTGTCACAGTCACAGGTCACAGGCTAAATCCTTCAAATCACACCACAGAATACAATTTTCTAGTAAAATGTTAGCACTCTATTAGCTAGTAACGGAAGTTTCCTAGATTTATTTATTGCAGGGCTACACAAGAAATATTACATAACACATGTATGTTTAGGCAAGTCAGTATGTGATTTGTAGTTTTCTGCACAATGTCGTTCCGTGTCCTCACTTCAAGATTCAAGATGTACATCTTCCTTGCGTATGACGATTACATTATATATTATCCCATACTTACAAGTATAAGACATGTACTACTAACTACTGAGAAGATTAATAGCGTCACAGACCGTGGTTATCGAAAAATTATCGAGGCGACGGACAGGATGTTTGAGCTATATAAAGTATATGTATAACGTTTAACACACTCAAAATCCTTAACTTGACTTACATGTCTTTTGTCTTATTGAGGATTGACGCGTTGGCTCAGCAAGAGACAATCCATCCAACGTCCAACGTCCAACTTGGAAACAAAATACTTAACGTTGCAAGTTGCAAAAAAAAATATCAAAGGAGAAGAAGCAGATAGAATGAACAATGAACAGAGTATAGAGTATCTAGAATCTACAATACAAACTCGCCACTCATAATATAATATTATTATATGAAAATTTGAGCACGAGTTCCTTAGCTTGTAGTTTGTAATGTACTGAGCGGAATTCCGAGTCGACCTTCCACATGTGCGCCGAAAGTTTAACTACCACCGTGTTCAGAGGTTCAGAGGAAGAAAAACATTCTTCCGTTTTCATTCTATACATTCTGCATTCAACTTTCATTGCCTCTTGACTTTTCCGTGCCTGTCCTGACAGTGGAGTTTTGATGAGGCTACTAATACCTAATACATACTGCTAATATATTATACACACTACACACTAGTAGTTTTTTTCAGAGTAAAGAGTATTCCTCTGGTAACTTGTAACACTAACCTCAGCCATCACGTTATAAACTATAAACGATTTCAAATAAAAACACCCAAACGCAACGAATGGTGAAAACTATATATATTATACACAGTAAACAGTAGCCACATGGGATAACAAATTATGCTCAGATTTCAAATTCATACGATCAAAAGGATAGGTGAAGTGAATGATTCCCATTTACCAGGAATATAGGAATAGCCAGAAAAACCATCTCATAGTTTGTTATCTTTTATACTTTATACTCGAGACTTGAGCATTATAGCCTATAACAGTCCACATGTCATCACTACATCTTTGTGTACTTTACTTGAAAGAATACCAAATACGTACCAAGTGTTTATTTGCTGTCACATAGCACATGTGTAATATGTTTACATCTAACGTAATCCGTTTTCTTGGGAATACTCACTATCAGCCTCTAGCCAAAAACTCATCTAATATCTAATTTCTGAAAAATCCTTTAACCTTTATGATGTAAGTTCAAAATAAAATAATTTTGAACACAACCTATCTTCTACATGCATTCTACATTTTGTATAAATACATTTTCCATTTCAAACGAGCCTAATACAAAATTAATATGCTACTTTGCTACGTGTTACAATTTTTGATCTTTCAAATTAATTGCAAAATTCCAGTACATCTATAAAAACTTTATATTATGTTGTGTGCAAGCAATTTATGTAATTGCCCTACATTCTGCATTCTGCATCACGTTCATTCATAACATACAACATACATAAAAGTAACTACCCGTTTCCTTGTTCAATACTCAATACTCCATACTCAATACTCAACACACTGTAGATTCCAGAGAAGAAAATTATTATAACATATTAGCGAAATTAACCACAGACAGGAAAGGCAAGGTTGATCTTGCACACTGTACATTGTACATACTTTATGATGGAAAAGTTAACAAGCAGAATGCAGAAGAAAACACGTGATACAATGTAACTTGTGAGGAAGATAGAGTTTGCTCAAACAAATTCCACGCTACTATTTACTATACCACTTTGTTATAACAAATTGAAATGCACGCTCATGGTCGACAAAAGACATGACATTTGCTGAAAGCTGAAAGTAGCAGTACAGATAGAAATGTAAAGGTAATATTCTGTACATATTCCTTGCTCACTTGCTAAGTACTTCAGAATTTAGACGCAGTGAAAATGTATTATGAGTTATGAGACATGAGACCAAGTCGATGAAAAGTGAAATGGAGTAGGCACTATCACAGATCACAGAGTATATAATGTTTACACAAAAATCTTTGTAACTTGTAAAGGGAATTTACTTTTATTTTTTATATGTGCACAGAGAATTGTAGATACACATAAAAAAAGTTTTTTTTTGCAAGTCACTTGATGGTAAATATTAACAGAATTACACGTCTCAAGTTGTTCATTTATGATGTAAAACAACAAGCTTGATAACTATATAATATATGTTGTATCAGTAGCACAGCGTCACTACTTTGTTGTTGGTTTTTTTTTTTACATCGTCTACCATTTGAGTTTATGCAAGGCAGTTAACGACATACATGATATTATTTTGTTAATTAGAAGACCACATTAACTTCTAGATGAACGAAACGGACCTACCTACATGTTACATGTACGTATTTATTCAGTGTGAATTCATAGAACCATATTCCAAAAGAGCAGTAGAAAATAAGAAGCTTCTCACTTCAAACTTTACACTATAAGAACTAAGACGTGTTTTTACAATTTAATATAGAATACGTCAATGAATTTTTAGCACTATACAAAACGTAGTTGAATAATGAACGATAAATAAGTACATTAAGACTTGCTTCAGAAAGGGAAATGCACCGGCTTTTGAAATTTAAAAACTTTGAGTTTATACATAAACACTCCTGATTGAATCATTTAAAAGCTTGATGCTTGATATAAGTAAGCAGATGAGGATATTAAAACGAGAATAATAAATAAACATGCGACAAGATTATATTATGTAAAAAATGAAAGTTGATCTGATTTTAACGATGATAAAATGTATACACGGTAGATGTAACATCCAAACAACAAGGAGCACGTTCAATATATTAAGTAGAAAATCTCACAAAGAGTCAAAGAAACGATTCATATACTTTTGAACATGACGAATTGCACTACGCACTGTCCTTTATATATAAACTGAACCAAAAAGCAAATAGGTAGTGAAAACACTAACTACTCAATTTACCTGCCCGATGCCTTGATTTCTAATCCTGAATGCCTCAAAATTCCGTGTTCTGATGCCAAGTTTCAGTATACTACATCTTAACTTCTCAAGCATGCATGGAGTTTTACATAGAAGAATATAGCGAAGAATTTGCAATGTCCTTAAAACACATACATGTGCAATACATTATTATTATCTATACATGATACATACGTTCAACAAACATGAAGATTTTCCATCTACCTTTAACTTTTTTGTCTGTATAATGTTACAAATGTCACCTGCTTCTCATATGAAACCACTGCAGAATTGGGGTTTAGCTGCTTGAACCTTTTTAGAGACATTTTCATCCTGAATCCTTCAATGTATAAGACTCTTTTTGTATAACAAAACTGAACTATACAACCAATATGGTTATATTATAGCTTGTAACTATCTTACCTTTGGAACTTCAACAAACAATCTTCTTATAGAATTCACCATACAATTTTATGCGCAACGATAAGAGTTGATGAAGAGGAGTTCACAATATCAAAGTATTATAGAGCCGGACAAAAGGTCAGCCATCAATGGATGTATGTATTATGCATACATACATGTGTAATCTGATAAGCCATGTGATAAATGTCATGCAAAGCTATTGTTATTGTTAATAACGTTCTATGTATAGGAAGAGTAGAGCCATTTAATTCCCAATGAATTGTTTTCCCTTTTATTTTAAACATTTTAACTATATGTTATTTATACGTATACATGCAAAAACATGGGGGAATCTGCACACACAAAAATACATAAAACACCAAAAACAAAAATCTCACAAATCCTGCGGTGGAAGATCACGTTCAATGTTCAATGTTGAATGAAACTGTACATTGTACATTGTAAAAAGTGTTTGTACACAAAGCAGAAAAACTAAATCACAAAATTCCAATGACACTCAATACAGATAAAACTCTTATTCAGTATTCAGTAGTGTTTCCTGTTTTCAATACAATGCAAAAATATAAAAATAAAACATGATGGGGGAAAACACACACACATTATTACACAGTTCAAAAAATGAGTTAAATTACGTCGGACGGATACATTCCATATTGCTATTACATTTCACATGCAAAACTGAAGGTTTTGTCTGCTTGTCCGTTGTCCGTCAAGCAGTCATGCTGTTAGCTGTTGGTACTCGTAAATAAAAGTACGTCGTGCCTTTTCCGTAAGACGACACTGACGATGACCATCATTCAAATATCAAATATCAACTACCAAATACCAATCGGCAGCATTACTATTCTAAGCCTAGTAAAATATGACATATCAAGCGGAAGGGGGAATCAATCGATTCTTTTTAACAACTATTGATCGCCCCTTCAAAAGTTAGTAACTCATATTCATGTCATCTGAATGAAATAGTAGATGGTCCCAAATCGCAAATAGTTTACAGGGGAAAACTAGGCGCTAATGTCAATATTTACTACAGTATACTATAATATAATATAATATGCAGAGTGTATAGTGTATACATTACACATTACACACACATGAAATGCAAAAAGCGAACAGGAATATAAATTTCACTCTACATGAACCTACTACTCATTTCAATTCCAATTCCAATTCCAATGGGCAGCAACTTCTCTTTGTACTCGTTTCTGAATAAAGTTACAACAGTTTTCATTTAGCTCAGAGAACGCACATAATACAAAAGAAGTTATATCATATATAGCAGGTTATTAACGAAGGTTTGCATTTTGAATACACAAGTACATCTGAATATAAACTAAGAGTTAGCAACAGTTTGACATTATATTCTTTGTACATCATACCCCTATAGTATACAGTATGTACAGTAATGCAGTCAAGTAAAAGTAAAAGGCAATAATAATTAAAGATTAAAAATGAGACGCTACATCAATATTCAGCTGATCTAAATTCAAATACGTATGTAATATGTAATGTTGCATAACAAATAACAAATATTTGTAATGTTTACAGGTACAGAGCTGAAGTAGATACACCAAGACAAAATAGAACAGCCATTATATTTGTCGGTAAAATGTGTTTCAAAATCTAAACCTGCTACCCTATATCCTGCTAATGTATTACCAAATCCACATGCTATTAAATCATACATAAATGAGCTATGATTATGATAATTTGTATATACATGGCTATTGGTGAATCCATTTAACATTATATATATATATGCTGTATGATAAATGTTTTGTTTAGCCAATATTATGGTTATCTGAGTTTTGCTAATATTTTATAAGAAAAGCCATGCTCAAATAACATAATAATAGCCATCCGCTGAGTTGAATGTAGAAAAATGCAAGATTGCCAGGCAAGCATTATTCAAAAAAAAACTGCTACATAATAATAATGCTGCATACGACCCTTCTGTTTTATGTAAACTTTCTTTACCTTCGGTGTATTGGATTGACAAAAGACTTTATCGATGTGTATATAAATGGGGCCTATTCATTCAACTTGCAACGTAGACATTGCTAAATTTTAAACACTGGTATTATGATAAAATAGATTGACTTTATAAATGTATGTACTAAGACTATTGAACTAAAATGTTCTGTAGAATGTAGAATATATATATTATGTAGATCTAGTGCTCCTTAGAATGGAAAATCGAAATACAATCAATCATCTTCTCCCTTTTCACTTCCCTTTTACATAGTACTACAGGTTTATAAAATGACTAGAATTCTACACTGATATCGTGCAGCTTGTGGGATTTTATCTTGGATAAAAAGTAATAAGAAGTGCAAATGTTTACAGTCTTTTACTCTAGTATTTTGAATGATCAAATAATGCTGCTTTTGCAAAGAATATTATGCCATGAGCCATGACAAAAGTACATGCTATGTTATACTATAGATGATCTACTATACTTGTTGTTTACGTATTTTTCTATATCTATACATGTTTTACAATGATCTAACTCTGATGACCGTATGAATTAACTGATAATCTGGACTTGGTTTTCATTTCCGTTGATGAATTTAGATTTTTCAATTTATTTTCATTCAAGGTAATACATAGTAGAATTTCAGTGTCATTATATTATGCATACTATATTATAGGTATGTATTATGTATTATGCTACACCAACAAGATATAGTCTGATTTCATTTCAATATTCTATACAATGTATATATAATGAGTTTTCCGGTTTTCATTTCCTTTTATTCATGTAACTGATCTACAATCTTTTCTTTTTCCTCCCTGCTTTCCTCATTAAATTTAATTTCCCCAATTAATGATAAACGGCAATGCTTGTCGTGTATCATGTGTCATTTTTTTATAACTTGTTGAGGATTCGACATATTATTTCAGTAAAATGCAATCAACCGAGTCAACACTCACTTGTCAGGTATATACTTTTACGATTCGTTTTTTTTTATTTCATATTGAATTCAAAATTCAAATACATGAAATAGGTACATGCATTTCCATAATCCACAACATGTTATACCATAAAAATTAATGGGATAGCTCGTTTAGAATAGTCCCCTGAATCCTAAAACCTCAACTAGGATTAATAACGACAGGAAACTCCAATACAGTTTTTAAAGTATTTTATTCTAGATATCAAAACGGAGATTGTTCAATTTTTGTATCAAATAGATCATAGATAAAAGAAAAAAAGAGAACAAATTCATTACAAATTTTGTCATTTTGTGTCATAAAAATATATTTGATATTTGGTAGCTAAAGCTATTAATGAATCAAATAATAAAAATTTAGAGAACCAAACAATTTTCCATCTGTTAACACACTCATACTTCATACAGCTCTTGAAAGTTTTGAGAATGACATGAAATATATGACATCATGCAAATAGCAAACAAAAATCCATACACTGAATAACCATGAAACATAAAATCTTTGGGACTTTAGTGTCAAGTATGCATCACGATTTCCGCAATGTAATTCTACATAACAATACAGGCCCTGAAGTACATGGCAATAGTAAGTAGTAATACATATATTATACGTCATTCAGCTATTTACTTTTTCTTTATACACGAATTCAAACTATAAAATCTCATCATGTTGAGAATCTCCAATTTACCAAAAAAAAGGACGTTTCAAAGATACAAAATGTAAAGACAATGGAGCTATGAGTGAGAGAGGTAGTGAGAATATATTATAAGGAAGATCACATGGATACTTTTCACGTGTAATACGATCATATACATATACAAGGTAAAAACGTGTCTGCATATACATGTATAAACTTGCAAACAAATGTTAAAATTATCGTACAAATGAAGCTTAAATAATAAAGAGAGATGGAATTAAAATAACAACTTGAGTGTTTAACTGAAGGACAAATGCGATGTGCATATTGCACATGCATGTGTAGGCATGTGTGTAGCTAGTAGTCAAATAATAGGAAAGCCTTCTATTTTGTACATGTATGTGGAAGATTATTATTATTGGTACAATATTATAACTTCATTTGTATTTAACTTGTTCAATCGTATACACGTGGAATCATTATTTTTCATAGGTTTAATCTGCTTGTATAGCTTGTTGAAAGAAAAACGAGTGAATCTCACGTATATATTATATATATATATATAGAATATCTCCTAAAATACAATGAAGATTCTACATATTAATTTTGAAAAAAAAAAACATTCCGACAAAACAATCCTAAGGCTGAATTATCTCTCTTACCTATATTATAGACTTCAGCTACTTCAAATGACTAAAGTGTTAAAATTCAAGGAAACATCAATATTTAATCATCTTTCTCCCTGTCAATGCAGTTAGAAGAGAGTGATTATAATATTTAATTAACTAGTAATACAAAAGTATATTGTATGCACATACATACATGCAAAACTTACACGTAATTCAACCAAAAATAAAAAAGTCCGTATGTACAGAAAATACTAGTTATTTATATTATGTGGTTGGTCAGTTCATGTCTCAGTATATTTATATTGTATTTACATCATAATATATGTTATCGTATCCATGAAATTCTCATGCTAAGAGTGAAAAGAGCCATTCACTAAATAAAAAAAAGTAAATAAATATCGTTACCACATGTAGTAGAGGATAAGTGCAAACTAAGAGTCATAGTAATAGTAATAATATTAATCCTATTGTCAGGTACTAATTGTGTGAGCATCATCATACTTACAAAGTAAGTCACAATCCAAAGCATTAGCTAGTAAAGTACGAATGTAATCAAAATACATGTTATACACTCTTATTGAAAGTTGTATCATCAGTGTTAACATGTTTTATCGTGACTTTGAGATGAAAAGAACTTTTTTTTCCGTTGTATTATGAATTTCATATTCTCTAAATCATATGTTAAAATATAATATGTTGCACAATACTTTTGTTTTCTTCTTTTTTTATTTGAAAAAAAAAACTATTTACCGACACACTAAAATATTCTCACTCGTGTTCTTCATGGGTACGTGCAATAAAATACTTTGTTGCCCCCTTCTTTCTTTATTCCAAATTAAAATATGTAGTTATCAAAGTTTTCTGAAGACAGAATTAATATAGAAAATGCACACGTAATACGCAATATTTTAAAATCATTATGAAGTTCTAATGATCTCAGGAGGTTAATACCGAATATATGTGTACACCAATGAAAAAGAAGTATATTTGTCTATCTAAGATCTAAGGGCTCTTTCATTCTAAGAAACAAATAAATATATATTTCAGAGAAAGTATACTAGTCTAGACATTTGATGAAATTTGCTTTTTGAATAAAATAAATATTATGTTGGCAGATGTTAACACTATAAATGTTTATACTAACCTCATTTTGACGATTAACACAAGCACAAAGAGAATCACATAGACTCTAAATTGGTTGATGTTAGCTTCCACGTGTTTCTAAAATTGTATAATAATACATAATATATGAATAAGTATACACAATACACAAAATTTCAAACAAAATTAATAATTTTTGATTACTACAAGAGATTAAACAATTTAAGTAGATATCATAATGTATCATAAATCATAATGAAAATGATATAAAAGTAATAAAAATTAAATGAAATTGAACTTACTGCAGTAAAATTTGGTGTATGTGGCAAAATGTTGGATTGGAAGTCAAATATTCTTTCAATTATGACAGTTTCAGCAGCAATAAATAGTAACACCAAGTATTCTACAGTCTTTCGTTTAATTTTAAGGAATTTGAAGATTGTTGCATTGCAAATAATTAGTGCTGCTGCAAGTCGAAGATAAAATGAAATTTTGTACACAAAATGATTTGGATAAAACTCAAAACTCATAACAGAATAGTAAAAGGTCACGAAAACAAAGATGAAGTTGAAAATTTCACTACAGGCATCTCTGAAAAAGATCAAAAATAATTAAGTAATTCAAATAAAAATAAAACCAACAGTCGATAGTATACTATTTATATATATATATGTATATATGAAAATATTCAAACGCGTACATTGCTTTATGACGCCGTAATTTTGCCCCAGCCTTGAAAATAGTTAACACAGTATTTTGAGATTTTCTAGGAGAACTTTTTCTTGTTGCTTCAGTAGACACAGTATGTATAGATGTGTTAATTAAACTCGTCAAATTCTGCACCAGTCTTTGATCCAAAATTTCCTTTAAATTTGCACTAGAAAATGTCTCTTGAAGATATAGACACATGCTGCAAAAAAAAACAAAAAATGATCGTTTAATTCATTACAACTATTGAGGATGTATATATAGAATATATATTATGTTTATTTTATTTTATTTTACAATATAAAATATAACTGAATAACAATGTTATATTTACCTGGATGTTGCAGCGAAGTAGGAAAGAAAGAGAGATCGAAATTTCCCATTGTTCAAACGATTCACACATTCATGGACTTTATATATACTTTCATTACAAGAGACGTACTGATGAGGATCTCTTTTCACAGAGTCTTCTAGTAGATTTTTTTTTTGTTCAATACGAAGATTACACAATGTTAAATTGAAAGCAATTATTGCTTCTTTTCGGAAAATCTGTTCTTGCAGGGAATCCTTAAGAATAGAGTCTGGAGTTTCCACTGATTGAGATTTTAACTCATCAATGACACTCAAATTATTCTGTTGGTTATTACTATTACTGTTATTGTTATAGTAGTCAAGTATACTTGGACAATCTGATTTTAAACTTTGAAGTGTATTAAAAAAATATTCATTGATATCTTTGTCCAAAAAATAAGTCAAAGACGCAGGATATGTGAATATAACAAGTTTATCCAATTCTGAATATTCTTTAAATAAATCATGTAGTAGTATCATACCAAAATCCGAACTCTTGGTATTAAAAGGGCTCAAATCACGAGTTTCATAAGAATGATGATGTGCTAAAAACTTTGGATTCGGAAGCAGAGGATAATTTGATGGAGTTTTGATAAAGATGAAATAATTTATTGTTAATTGAACAAATTTTGATTCAAACTCATTAAGTGTCCGTACATGATAGAAAATGTCAAAAAAACTGACAATAGCTCCAAGAATCACAAATGTTGCTGAGAACAAAAGAAATCGAAGCATAATAATTTTATTTAAGTCAGAGAGTCTCAAAATCTCAAAATCTACGTTTGTATCTAGCTGTTTTTACTGTTTTTTTCTTCTTACATAACAGATTATTAACTTTTTATGTATTTTTTTAACGACACTATGCACTGTACTTTTCCTAAATAAAACTATAAAATCACAAAAAATAACCACACTTCCACCGTTCACTAAATTTTAAATTTTGTGTACACTCGAAAAATTTCAGATTCAAGCTGCACCGCTACAATTACATAATCATCGGTAGTTTGCGAAAAAAAAGAAAATGGAAGAAAAAGTCCTGGACATTTTTTAAAACCATTATGCATAAACTCAGAGGACCAGATAAGGAGTTTAAAAGTAAGGAGAGTATAGTTTTCTGGTCTCAGAGGATTCAGGATAATTAAGGATGAAAAAATCATTTATAGATTGTTTAAATATATATTCTATAAATTAATCAAGACATTATAGATTTGTTTGAAAAATCTAAAAAAAAGCTATGTTTTGTATTTTGTCTTTGCGCACATATACATATATACTATATATACATATATCATGCATGTTATTGAAATCGTATCATTAATATGCATTATGCATACTATCAAACGTTTATATATTTTATATCAATATACGATGAAGTCTTTGTATAAAGCTAAAACAGCATTATGCATTTTTCTTTTCATATTTAATATGTTCAAAAATAGCTGATTTTGTCCAAAAACAAAACAATTATGTTTCATCATCTCTATACCTCTGTAGTGTACATTCACTTATCTAGAATTCGAAATACCAAAAGCATGAATAAGTACCGCAATATAAAATCTCATTTCTTTTATACATATATATATATGCATACTCGCATATTTACAGATACATGCAACTTTTGTAGCATTTAGTTTATTTATTCATTTCGTGGCCCTCGTTTTAAAAAAGAATCCGTTCTCATTTTTCACTTTAGGAAGAGAATGCGTTCAGATTTTCTTACTTTAAAAAGCGAATGCGTACAGAAAATCCCAGTTTGGAAAACGAATCCTTCTGTATTTTTCAGTACATAAAACTTATGA